>ML682004.1:45681504-45746373 GCA_007922195.1 Podocnemis expansa
ATAAATCTGTTAGTCTTAAAGTGCCACACAACTGCTTGTTGTTTTTTTACTGGACTAGACTAACACGGCTATCCCTTTGGAAATTCCCCTAATGAAATCTGCCTATCAGTCCCTTCAGGCACTGGCGTTGCTGGCGCTGGGCACCCCGGGGCACGTGCCCTGAATCTTCCCCATGGAGCCCCGAGTCTGTTTTGGACCCCCAGTTCTGGCGCTGGGAGCTGGGACCCCGGCAGAGCTCTGTGACTGTGAGCTGCAGCTTCCCCTCCCCCGCCCTGGTGCTGCAGCCAGGTGTGTGACTCAGCCAGGGGAGGGGAGGGGCCGAGGGAAAAAGGGAGCCACTTTCAAACAAGCAGCTTCTCCCGCTCGGGCTTCTCTCTGCAGGACGGAGGAGGTAGGAGTTGGGGGGGGGGGGGCTGGAGGCAGGGGGGGCATTAAGGGGGGGCACTTTGGGGGGGCCTCACACTTTTGGGGGATCCCACACAGCCAGCTGGAGTAAGGAAGCAGGGAGCTTTTTCAAGCTGTGGAACTAGGGAGCAGCTCTGGCTGGTCAGGGAAGGGGGAAGGGAATTCAGCCAGGCAGCGTTTGGTCACAGGAACTCTTAAGTAGCCACCTTCCCACAATTGCTCCACAAAGGGAAGAGAAATGGCAAGTGTTGAGATAAAACTTATGGAGCCAGCCTCAGTCAGGCAAACGGGGACAAAGCCAGGAGAATGTCACATCCCCAACCTTTACAAAACAAGGACCTTCTCTTTGAATCAGCATCTCCAGAAAGTGTTCTCAGATATTAAAGAACTTTTTTCCTTCAACATTTAACAAGACGTTTCAGTCTTCAGGGATGTCTTTTTGAGCAAACTTCTCTGTGCAGATAATGATCTATTATACCTGAGAAAGAAAACCCCAGTCTAGCACTTACATGGAAATACTGGGTTTTTAGGGTTAATGGCCATCAATCAACACATTAAAGTAGTTTTTTGTCCTTCCTTCTGCACTTTAAATAAGCCCCATTGTCATTGATTGCAGTCAGACCACCAGTCCCAATGCATGGCAAAGAGGAAAGCAACTGTGGCCATGCAGGTTTAGTTTAGGGAAACAAACAAGGAATCCTGTGGCACTTTTAAAGACTAACAAATTTATTTATTTGTTAGCTTTTAAAAGTGCCACAAGACTCCTCCTTTGATTTTACATCAGGGTATCTAAGAGGAGGCCAAAAGTCCCTTGTTTCTTCCTCTCATCCTCAAACAGTACCAGACTTTCATTACTTAGATCACCTGCAAAGCGATGAGGAATGTATGAATACATATATTAAAATAAGATGGAAAAGGAAAGAGTCAGGCAGCATAAAGGAAATAACATACATTAGACAATTGGAATCCAGTGCCTTAAGGTGAGAGAGGACTTGAATTTATTTCTTATCATCCAAAAATAGCTTCCCTCTCTCTGAATTTTCAATTTAACAAAAACTTGATCTAAGAAAAATTATTAAACTTGTAAAATTGTGTGCCCATCTTGAACAGAAAACCAGAACCACAAAGAAGAGTACATCCAGATGCTCCTGTCCACTTGGCTGTGAGGTTGATGGAACATCAACATGACACATTCAGTATTGCCTACCCTAAACATCAAAAATAGTCAAGCCTGGTTTAAATATATCATTAAAACTCCACTTAAAAATAAAGAGATGTTTAAAGAAATAATAAATGGGGGGAGCTATTTTCTGTGATTTCTGGGTTTTGAGCCTTTACGATAAAGTCAGGTCATGTTTTTCTGCTTCCCTCTGAGGGCTAGAAATTTATGATTTTATTAAAGAAAAATTATGACACTGCCCAGTGTTCCCTCTAAGCTGATGATGCAGCTGAACAAGTTATGGGTGCACAAGTTATTGGGGAGCCAGTGGGCAGCAGGGAAGAAGCTTATTGGGGCTTGGAGAACCAGCAGTGAACTTGCTCAGCTGCACCATCAGCTTAGAACAGTGGTTCCCAACCTTTGTAACACCAAAAAAAAAAAAAAAAAAACTTTTGGGGGGCCCCCCCCCCCAGCTGATTATGTAATCTGGCCTGCATGGGCAGACTCTGACCCACACCAGTGGGACAGCTGGTGAGCAGCACTGCCACCACCCTTGCCTACACCACCAGGGAGCTGAGCCCTAGCAGCTGTGGTCCCCTGCCCTTGCCCCTGCTGGGGAGCTGCTGTGGCTCCATCCCCCCTGCCAGGATACAGCCAGAGACAGGGAGAGACAGCCCAGGGCTGTAGCTGGATTCCGGCCCCAGGTAGGGAGAGGTTCCACAGACCCCCTGCAAAGTGTCCATGGACCTCTGGGGGGTCCCCAGACCACAGGTTGGGAACCAACTGTCTTAGAGGGAACATTGCACTGCAAAGTTTAAAATGGGGGGGCCCCACACAAACTGATTTGCCCTGGGCCCTGCTCCCCCCTAGGCACGGCCCTGGCTGGAGGCCCTGGTCAGATGGGGGGGAGAGGAGGGGCTGCCTGGGGCTGAGGGGGGCTTCCCTGCATGGGCTCCAGCCCCTGGGTGGAAGCAGGGAATTAGTCCCCGGCCTCTGGGTCCCGGGTGGGGTGGGGTCAGGGGATTCTCCCAGGCCTTTGGGCCCTGGGTGGGGCTGTAGGGGTGCCAATAGGCATCCAGACCCCAGGTGGGATGGGCAGGGCTGCCCTGAAATCTCTGGGGCCCATGTGGGACTGGTGGGGGTGTCCCCAGGCCTCTGGGCCCAGATGGATCTCGGGGGGGGGGCTACCCCTAGGCTTCTGGGCCTTGGGTGGGACCTGGGGCTGCCCATAAACTTCTGGGGCCCAACTGGGATTGGCAGGGGTACCCCTGGGCTGGAGGCATTCCCCGCATGGCCTCTAGGTCCCAGCTGGGTCCATGAGCATTTCCCCAGTGCCTGCAGGGCAGACCCTCCCCATGGCCTAGGCACCTGGGGGGGGTGGCCTGGAAATGGAGCTCCTCACCTGAGCACTAGGTGGCCCAAGGGATGTTCCTAAGCCTCTGTCCAGGCCAGGGTCAGTCCAGCAGAAGGCTGGTGAGCCAGGGACCATCCCTCAGCCGTGGGTCCCTGGGGATCAGGTTGGTGGCCAGGCTGCTGCGATGCAGCCCTGGCCAGGCAGCCCCCCACAGCTCAGGGGCGAGGCTCGGGTGCCAACCCAGAGTCTCCTGCCCTCAGCTCATGCCCATGCCCATGTGTCAGGGCTGGCCTGGCCTGGGGTCCCCTGCCCTCACCACATGCCCAGGTGGTGGAGCTGCCTGGTCTGACCACAGGGTCTCACATGGCAGTGGGGCTGGCCTGGAACAACGATGGGGTCTCCTGCCCCTTGCCTTGTTGCCTCAGTTGTGAGGCTGGGGTAGCAGGTGGTCTGGGAAGGTAACCTCATCAACAGTGCTATTATTTGTAAAGGTGAACTCTGCTGAACACCACCATATGCTGTGCCTAGTAGTTATCCTGTGCTTGAAATTGTTGTCTTGTGTGAGAGATTGTTCTACATTAAGCAGGAAGTGACCGGAGGTGTGGGACAGGGACAGATAATATGGAGGGTCAGAGATAATTAATTGTGTTTACCTTTAAAGTACATGTTAATTAATGTTGGATATATGTCCTTTAGTGTCATAAGTGAAATAATTCTGTAACCCTGAAACAAGACTCCATATTGCCAGTTTGGAATTCCTGCTTAAACACTGTACTCCATTTTGCATACTTGGTGAAACCTGGTTTAGGCATATGCTGTGTATGTTCATTTAAATGTGTGAATGGGCCAGTCTCAATTGCCAGCCTGTCTTGATTGATTGACCACAATTACCATCTAACTAGCTGAATGATGCAGACATCTCTGATTAAAGGAGCCACCCCTACATTGTAGCCAGAGGTGGCCTTAGGCAATTGGGAACCCTAATCCAAGACCCATTGTGGGGCCCACTATTGGCCCCCACTGCTACGTTCCCTGTGGTTCCAGTCCCTCCTGCACCCGTAACTGCCCCATATCACCCCCCCAGGATTTGTTGTTTGTTTTGCTGAACCAAACTAATATGATTATCCCTCTGGAACTCGTAAATTATTCTTGGTTATGGTATTTTTAAAGATCTTCTCATTGTGAAGCTTGTAAGTTGGTCATCATTCACTTAACATAAAGCAGCTAATGCTGAACTACAAAGTTGAAGCGAACATTTTATTTTTTTTAGAAAAAGTGTAAGCATAAATTAATAAATAAGAAGTGGTAAGATTAATGATGGCTCAAAAATAACTAAAATACCACATTTAAAATTTTGGCCATCACATCTTACAAATTTTTCATATGGGCTTGGGTTTATGTGCACTAGAGATATTTAATACAAATAATAATAATAAATAAAAATAAGTGAAATGAAAAACACCAAATTTCAATGAAATTCTCTGATGCACTCAAGTTTATAAGACTCTGCCCCCCCCTCAAAATATTAAATAGTTAAGTACAAAGGAAGCTAAAGAATTACTTATCAAAAGAAAGGCATACTGCACAGACATCACACACAGATGTAATGATTGCCAAAGGAAAGCACTGTATTTAGATGTAGCAGCCTATATGGACCTACCTGGTAACCTGAGCTAAAAAAAGTCAAAGTAAAAATTTCCACAAAGGCAAAGGAAAATGCAAAAATACAGGTAAAAAAGAAAAGAAAAGGGCAGTATTTCACAAAATTAAAAAATGGCAAAATAAATGGCCACACTGAGGAATTAAAAGCTGAGGCCACTGTAAAAGTTCCTGTCATTGTGCTGTCTATTGCTTGCTCCTGCTTTTTTGGCATGTCAATGTGAAGGTGATGGGCAGAGAATGGTGAAATCGGCATTTCAGATGAAGCACAGATCCTAATGATAGCTTGCCTTGATGAACCAAGAGTGAAAAGTACTTAGGCTTCCAGTCCTACTAGCTCTGCTATATGGGAAAAATTTCTATATTTTTCTGTGTTTTCATTTCTGTCTACAAGATTGAAGACAGGGCCCCTTATTGTTTGGGACCTTAGGCAGCCACCTGCTTCGCCTACCCCAAAAGCCACCACTGATTGTGGCTACAGAAGACTGAGCAAATATTAGCAGACTGGGCCTGGGGAAAAAATTCCTGAGATTTGAGAGTTCTGTTGGGAGATCATGAGTGAGGCTTGACCTACCAATAATGTCGCTACTTAATATCACTATTTATTCTGCTCTTCAGTTTTGCCCTCCTATGACTGCACAACATAAGTACATATCAGGCAGCATGCCACAAAGTTAACTATCTTTTTACTGAAAAGTTCCAGGGGGGATAACCATGTTAGTCTAATCCAGTAAAAATAGAAAAGAGTCCTGTGGTACTTTTCAAGAGTAACACATTTATTTATCACACGAGCGAAATCCTATCTGGAAACCATTTTGAAGTGTCTGACAAAGTGGGATTTCACCCACAAAAGCTCTAGTAATAAATAAACTTGTTACTCTTTGAATGCCCCTTTCTTGTTTTACAATTGTCGTACTTCATTGTGAATTCCTGTAATGTTGTCTGTCTTGCATTGGATAGTGTGATCCCAGTAATGCTGTATTTTTGGTTTGGACTCGCTCTTTCCTGTAAGAGTGGGCTTACTTAGTTTTTGCTGCTAAATCCTCTCTGCTTTGTTTCCCCAGAAGGGGGATTGGGAGTCTGGCAGGAGCTAAGGGCAGGGTGGGAGAAATACTGCAGGAGGCTTCTCTGCTTTCTTCTCAGTTCACTTTGTTGTCCTCTCTTTGGCTATTTGCTGGGGAGGCAGAAGGCAGGCAGCCTGGCTGTCTGGCTGGGTCAGCCAGTTTGGTGTGACCCTGCTCACAGCACTACACTGGCAGCTCCAGCCAGCCTGCCTGCTTGCCTCATGAGCTGCCCAACTTCCCCTAACTGGGTTGCATACACCTAGAAGCTGGGAGGGTCAGAGCCTTTTTAAATTTCCTGCCCTGTGTTATAAGCAGCCCAGCATGGCAAATTCCTTTCTGTAAGTTCACCAATCTTCGAAGCATCTGAGGAAGTGGGATCTTGTCCCACGAAAGCTCATGCAAAAAATAAATCTGTTAGTCTTAAAGTGCCACACAACTCCTTGTTGTCTTTTTATTGGACTAGACTAACACCGCTATCCCTTTTGAAATTGACAAGCTGCTGTGCTACCATCCTTCCACTCCCCTGCTCCACAATCTCATGCTGCTACTCAAAGTGGAGGGCAAGCATTACAGCAAAGTTCAGGAGAGGCGTGTGCTCTATTTTAAAAGCTTGAGAACTGCAGTGGTAGGTGTCTTCAGCGTGGGTCAGCAGGGTGTCATCTCTCATCTGGGCTCCTAGATGCCATCCACTTCTCCAGTACCTGGAGACCCTAAACAAATTGACTGGAAGTCCCAGGGATGGTCTCATCCACCACCCTCCCTCCCAATCCTATTTTCTGATCTCCATGACACCTGATGTTTAACAACAGAAACCTATAGGAGATAGGGAAAGATATGCCTTGTCAGAGGAGGAGAATCTTTATATGTCCTGCTCACATGGTCAGTGAGCTTTTAAGAAGATACTGCCAGCACCTTGATTCATTTGTAGGGAACACTGGAGGAGAATGATTGCATTAAAACTAAAATGAGCAGAGGGGTATGAAGGAGGAGTTGTATCACAGCATGGCATGGGGCCTCTGTGTGGTGGGAGAGTGGTACAGAGGCTAAACACTCTGGACCAGGATAATCCATGGACATTGACATGGTTAGCTGTCTAGGCACCAATGCAGTCTGCTGGCTAGAAGCTGACAGCTTCAATTTTAGTCATCAGCTGGCATGGCCCTAGGGACTATATTTCCTTTCAGAAACATCACATCTCCATGTTTCCAAAATTTCTATTTCATGTGGAACTTCCCCACTTCAAAATATTTCATGTGAATTCCAGTTTCAAGTGGGGCCCAGGATAGGGATAGGGCCTGTTGGGTAATGGTGGGGGGGAGGGTGTCTGTTGTGGGTGTGGCCTATTGGGGTGGACCCATGACAGGGGCAGGGTCTAGCACAGGTGGAGCCTGTGGGTCTGTGCCCCCGGTCTTTTTGCTATCCAGCAACGCCCCTGCCTTCAGGGATCCTCAAAGTAAAGGACTTTAGGAGAAAAATTGCCTACTGGAGTGAGCTTTACCATCATGGCCACAGTCTCCTGGGACTCCAAGCCTTATTATCTTGATCCTGGGAGATGTCCTGACCAGACTAGACCATCACCAACTCTTATCTGCTGTTTGAATCCTGAACACTGCCTCAGATATGGGACTTTCTCTCTTCTTCCACAACTCAATGTGTCCTCTTCCTTTCCTACTTTAGTGTATCTCTTCCTTATTTCTGTCATTTTTTTCTTTTTCTTTAATAAGAGTCTTACTTTGGTGGCCAAGACTGTATATTTTGCAACACAACTATGAGTCAGTGACCAGAAGAAGGTAGCTAAAAATAATGCCCTACACAACCTGTTACTGGTGAAAGTTCTCCAGCTCTCAGAGTAGCTGATAAAATTTTATGCTGTGTCTGTACAGGATGCAAGTGAGAATTAACAGCAGCAACAGAAGCTGTGTTTTCTATCTTTGCTGTTCTTTCTCTTCTTTCGTGTATGTTTGTCTTCTAGAAAGTGGAGTGGGGGAAGGGCCAGTAACAATAGATCCAGCTGAACTCAATTAATTTTTCTCTCTTCTCTACAAATGAGTTATTACATCTTGAATACCATCTAAGAAACTGTCAGTCAGGTTTTTTCCTTTTAGAAGCTCTCTCTAGCTAAAGGGCAAGGGAACCAGGGTTGTTCTTAAAATGAAAGCCTTAATACTTTTTATTTCAAATGCTTTAATGGTTTTCCCTTCTTTTCTGTATGTTTTTTAAAAAATGTCAAAGGTATTTGCTGTGCTGCAAAGCAGGCTGAAGTCACTGTATACCAAACTTCAAACCTTGTTTAAAATTGTTTAACGGTGGACAGAGACTAGATAATAACAGCATTGCATCTTGGGGTCCATTTATTCTATCCAAATTCAGTCTTAGCATCCTTTGATGGGATTTTTCGAAAACACCTAAGAGACTTAGGCCTAGGATGTTAAATCAATATAATTTAAATCAATCTAATTGAATTGATACAAAAACCATTAAGCCAGGTTCCAAAGGGGCAGCCATGTTAGTCTAGTAAAGCAAAAAAAGCAAGGAGTCTTGTGGCACTTAAAGACTAACAATTATTTATCGCATGAGCTTTCATGGGAGAATATCCCACTTCGTCAGATGCTTTAAAGAGGGAGAACTTACAAAATTGGATGAAAATAAATGCAGGGGAGTGTAAGACATGGGATCAAATCATACTGCAACAGAAAATCAGAGCATTTGTAAGGATTCAAACTTTAGGAAACAGCATACAGAGGGAGAGTGAAGTCAAATTACTTGTTATAATGTGAAAAGAATCCATAGTCACGATTTAGCCCTGCTTTCACACAATTTAATTTGCATATTAATTCAATTTCAGCTGTTTCTCTTTGAAGTCTTGATGTGTCATTGATTTTCTTGACGACCATCGTTAAGAAGTCATCAATGGAGTGATTAGGAAGATGGAAGTGCTCAGCAACATTTTGTGTGTGTGTGTGTGCGCGTGTGTGTTAGATCAATTTAAAATCATAACATGTCCTCACTTGAAACCCAAATCGAACTGGCATGTCCATGGACAGGAATTGCTAGTTCAATTTAGGAGAGGGGCACCATAGGAGGTGTGGCAACGTGGCCCCCAAGAAGGTCCATGCCACCCACCCAATCCCCTGCCAGGCTTTTGCCTGGTGAGTCAGGTGGCAGGGAAAAGAATCCCTGCCCCCCAGCACTGGGCACTCAGAGCCTGGCAGGGGAGAAGGCATCCCCTCACTTGGTTGCAGCCCTGGGCGCACAGCTCTGCACCAGGGAAGGGACTCCCACAACTGGCTCCCCCAGTGCTAGCCAGGCAGCGGGGGAAGGGACCTGCACACCCAGCTCCCCGCATGCTAGCCAGGCAGCAAGGAAAGGGACCCCATGCGTCCAGCTCCCCTTGGATGCTGAACCCCGGTCCTTCCTTCCAGGGTGTCATGCACCCTGGCAGGAAGGTCAAACCAGGGTCTAAATTGATATAACTGTTAAATTGATATAACGGTTTCAATTTAACTGTCATATCGATATAAAACTAGGTTATATATGTAAACCTAGTGTGGGCCTACCATTTTTTAAATTGAAATAACCAATGTGTGGATATACCTGTAGAGCAGTGGTTCCCAGCCTTTTCTCTGCCATGGCACACCTTGAAACCTTCAAATTTTTCGAGGCACACCACCATTAAAAACTCAAATATTCAAATTAACTTAAATTACTTATGAATATTCATGAGCCATGACACTGTTTTGGAAATGGTGCTATATAGGGTAGTAGGGTAGCAGAGCATGGGTGGCAAAACATGGGAGGTCAGGAGTCATGTGCAATGGCAGGAGTGAGTGTGGGGAGTAGAGCAGGGCAGGCATGTGGGGAACAGCGCAAGGGTGGCAAGACAGGAAGAGAGAACAGGAGTGGCTTTGTGGCGGGGCAGGGGGTAACTTGGGGAGTGGGAAGGTAGGGCAGGGGAGCATGGCACAGCATCCACTCCTCATTTCTCCACAGTGGCTCCTGGCCACCCACGGCAAATCCTCACCCCACTGCTGCTCCCTCCCACCCCAGTGGGTCCCGTGCTCCTCTCCATCAGCTTTCTGCTGCCTGTGATGGACCCTCCCAACACTGCAGGGGCAGAACTAGGCCTCCAGCCCCCAGCTACACCCCCCATAGCCACCCCCCCAGCTACACACACCCTGAACCAAACCACCCCACAACCCCAGCTACACACCCTCTGCTACACACATACCCCACACAACCCCCAGCAGCTCCCCCCGCAAAGCCCTTACCTGGGCTTTTTGCAGGCTGGCTGATAGGAGCTGCTTAACCCTGCAGGGTAGATTCACACACTCCCAGCCTCCGTCTTCTCACAGCAATCTGCTGGCTGGGTTAAGGTGGAATGGGGTTTAAGATGGAGCCACTGGAACTCTGTACTCCAGCTGTTCCTGCTATTTTTAGGGGGAGCCCTGTAACTCCACCTTCAGGTGCCTTCCTCTATTTTTAGGGAGGCCAGAATGCTGCCTGCCTAAAAATAGGGGGCCCCTGGAACTGTGTTCGGGTGCCTTCCCCCTTACTGTAACCCCTCCCTTTTCCAAGCCCCACACAGCCCACGTGGCTGGGCTGAGCAGGGAGGGAACTTTAATCCCAGCTGTCGGGGATGCTCGTGGCACACTTTGAGTGTTGCCGCGGCACACAAGTGTACCACAGCACACAGGTTGGGAACCACTGCCTTAGAGAACAGAGTCCCTGTGTTCCCTTAATCATTTAGGGGTAATTGTAAATACCTTCCTCTCTGCCTCAGTTCCCCACCTGTAAAATGGGAATAACAGTATTGCCCTACATCAGCAGGGTCATTGGAGAATAAGTACATTAATATTTGAGTGGTGCACAAATACTACAGTGGTAGGATCCATAATTATATAGATGGATTAACTGTATGGATGAGAAATAAGTCTGTAAGGGTACGTCTATAAAGTCTATATGTATATGTATGTCTACAAGGGTATGTCTACACTGGAGGATCTGTTAAGTCAAATTAACATGGTCACCTATAAGTCAACTCAAAGTCAACCAAGTTAAGTAGACTTAGAGAGTCCACACTGAAAATACGTGTTGACTGCCTGCATGCACACTGGCTGGTGTTAAGTCAACCCTTCCTGGTGGTCAGGTACTCTGGGAGTGGGCCTGGAGGCCAACTAAGTTGATTTAAGGACTACTTCCTGTCTACACTGGCTTAAGTTGACTTAATAAGGTGGACTTAAGAGTTAAGTCGACCTTAAGAGGTGGTGTTATTAAGTGAACTTAAGGAAGCTGTTAAGTTGACTTAATGAAAGCCCAGTGTGGCCGTTGGTGTCTATAGATTGACTTAAGCTTCCATAAGCTTCTTTAATCCTTTAGTTGTCTAATGCAAAGTATTCTTTCTGTGTTCAAAGTACAGTGACAATATGTTGCTTAAGTAACTCCAGGCTCTGTATTGTATATATTAGGGTCATGGCCCCTTGGTAAAGTGCAACCAGCTTCCCATTGGGTACATCTACACTGGAGCCCTAGATCGATTTAGGGAAGCTTAAGTCAACCTAGGGCTCCAGTGTAGACATACTGAATGGGAGGCTGGTTGCACTTTACCAAGGGGCCATGACCCTAAAATATGCAATACGGAGCCTGGACTTAAGCAACATATTGTCACTGTACCCTGAACGCAGAAAGAATACCTTGCATTAGGGAAAAAAGGATTAAGAAAACCAGAACATGCTTAATCATTAAATTAATACTAAAGGGTATGTCTACACTGCAAGGTTTTTTTTTGTTTTTTTTTTGAAATAAGGGGGCTTATTTAAAAAAAAAAACAAACCCTTTTTGCCTGTCCATGAAGGTATTTAGTTGTTTCGAAATAAGTGCTTTGTTATTTTGAAATAACAAAGCACTATTTCAAAATAACTAAACCGGCATTTATTTTGAAAGAACAATTCTTTCAAAATAGTTGGTTTTTTTTAAAGCCATTCCAAGCTGTGGAATTGGCCTTTTTTTTTTTTTTTTGAAATAGTGGCCCTATTTTGAAGTAGAGAGTCTAGCAGAGACTGTCATTTTGAAATAATAACTCCTGCCTTGTTTTGAAAAAGACAGTCTTCACTGGACTCCTATTTCAAAATAACAATTTCAAATAATGCTATTTTGAAATAATTCTTTCAAAATAAAATTGAAATAGTTATTTCAAAATATTTTTGGCAGTGTAGACATAGCCATATGTATTTATAGTAATTCTAAGATTGCTTTGGTATGTTTCTAATGGTTATGTCTCACACTTGTTATCTGAAGTATTATATATCAATTTTAAATCATTAAGAGTGCATAGCCTGATTTAGAGGTTGGTCCTTTGTTACCTTAGGATATTGTATATGTAAGTGTCCACACAGATATTGACTGAGCTAACAACTCTCTGGAAAAATAATTGTCTTTTGGGGGGAAATAGTTGTGGCCATTTAAAACTTCCATGCAAAAGAGTAAAAGATCCAAGGAAACTGGTCTCCATAATCATTTTCAGCACCCATTCAGATGCACATGCTTTCACTGCAGAGGTGGACCAGGACAAGGAGCGTTCATCCCCATTTCAGAAAACCTGCTGGAGCAAGCCTTCCAGATTCTTTGAAATGAGACTGAACAGCAGTGCTGGAACTAGGTATTTTGGCGCCTGGGGCAAGCAGCACCAAACGCACTCTCAAATAGAGCGGTGAAACAGAGCCGCTCCATTAAAATAGCCCTCTAAAAAATACAGTGCCTGGGGCAAACCCCAGTCGCACTGCCCTAGTTACAGCCCCGCTGAACACTTTTTCCTATTGGCCACGCTCGGAGGAGGCATAAAAGGGGAGGGCTAAGCTGAGTTACAGGCACCCCCTCTTTGCTCTTTGGGCTTGGTTTGTACTGGGCCTGCTCACACAAACTAAGCATGCTCAGTAACACTGCTGAAGCTGTCAGTTGCCCTCACTTTGCCCTTCCCCGCACAATCACCCTGCATGAGTCATCTCAGGCTACACTAAGCAGTTTGCTGCTGAGTCAAGGCTGAGCCCATTACTGTCACAGATTGTTTCCAACTTTTCTTCTGTGTAGCTCAGACAGTAACGTGCATAATGTAAACAATAAGTACTTGTAAAATAATACATGCACTGGTTGGTGGTGGCTGCTCTGACAGCCTGCCGGAGTACTCGGAGAGGCTGCTTCTGACTGTGAAAGAGGTTTCTGTTTCACTTTTTAAATTATTTGAGCTTGTCAGAGCAGTTGTGGAAAACGGAGCTAAAAGTGGCTCTTCACCAGGTATTTTAAAGACACTAAAGGCAGATAATACTAGTAAAACCAGTGTTTGGATGTGAATGCCTTTAAAGAAAGGAACCAGAGAGAAGAAGATTTACAGAAAGCAGAGCAAAGAAGATCAGCCAGTCACTACACTTGGACTATTTTTCTCTTTGATTTCTGGAACTATGTTGGAACCTACAAAGAAATTCACATGGCTCTGGAAATTATGAAGTTGCATAGGTAAAGAAATTCTAAGCAGCACAAATTTGCTGTGACTTGGTGGAGGGCTTTGTGGAATGCTCTGGAACAGCTACATGAAACCAGGATTAAAACCAAGCAGAATGTGAAGTTGCATAACAGAGAAGCTGAGAAAAAACACAAACAAGGAAGTTGAACACAGATATGTTCCCAGAGAATTGATTGTTTACTTGTCTTTTGCTGTTTTGCCACATACCAGATCTACATCAGGTAAGGGTATAACGAACTAGCAGGGCTACTCTGAGAACAGTGAGAACATTATGGCCTCAAATAATTGAAACACATGAATTTAAGTATGTTACCTCAGTGCTCTCTGTGCGGCTACTTACGTGCTTACAAGTTCCAAAAGAGTTTATTTGTTAGTCTTTTTTTTTTTTTTTTTTTTAAAAGTCTTTAAAAGTGCCACAGGAATCCTTGTTTTATATCCTTATATTTATATGTGCTAGACTGGGGTATAGGGACCTAGTTATGATACTTTGCATGTTGATGAGTTCCAAAGGGGTAGCTGTATGAGGCTAGTTCATTAAAACAAAAAAGGGGCCCTGGGCACTTTTAAAGACTAACAAATTTATTTATCGAATGAGCTTTCATGGGAGAAAACCCCACTTTGTCAGATGTTTTGAAGATGGGAAACTTACAGAATGGGAGGAAATAGATGGAGGAAAGTGTAAGTCATGGGATCAGGACAGATCGTTACAGCAACTCAGTGCAGTAATTTAAATTCAAATACTGGGGAATGGCATATAGAGGAAAGTGAGGTGAAATCACCTGTTGTAATGAGAAAAGAATCCATAATCCTTACTTAGTTCTGACTTCACAAAGTCAGATTTGCATATGAATTCCAGTTCTCTAATTTCTTTGAAGTTTTGATTTGTTATTATTTGTTGAGCACAGCTGTTGACAAATCATCAAAGGAGCTAGCAAGGAGATAGAAGTGTTTTGAATGTTCTTATTTCTGATGTCAGACTTGTGTCCATTCATTTTTTTGCTCAGAGACTGTCCTGTTTGTCCAATGTATAAGGTGGGGGGAGGCATTTCTGGCATATGATGGCATAAATCACACTGGTGGGTGAGCGAGCGTGTTAGTCCTGGGTGGAGTGGCTGGCTTGATTAGGTCCTGTGTTGGTGGATTTTGTGCAGTTGTGTGGGCAAAGCTGGCAATGTGGCTTTTTGCAGGGATATGTGCCTACTTTAATGGTTATGTTGTTTGGTCTGTAGTTGCTGGTGAGCATCTGCTTAAGGTTGGGGGGCTGTCTGTAAGCAAGGAGAGGTCTGTCTCCCAAGGCCTAAGAGAATGAGGGATCGTCTTGTAATAGAGTAGGCTGTAGGTTGCTGATGATGTACTGTGTGGGTTTGACTTGGGGACTGTAGGTGATATCAGTGGCATTCTGTTGTTTGTTTTCTTGGACTTCTCCTGTAGAAGTTGACTTCTGGGTACCTGTCTGGCTCTGTCAGTCTGTTTCTTCACTTCCACAGGTGGGTACTGTAGTTTTTAAGAATGCTTGATTGGGATCCTGAAGGTGTCTGCCTTTGTCTGAGGGATTGGAGCAAATGCAGTTATATCTTAGGGCTTGGCTCTTGACAATGGATTGTGTCGTGTGTGTTGGGTGAAAGCCTGAGGGATGTAGATAACTATAGCAATCAGTAGGTTTTCAGCATAGGGCGGTGTTTGTGTCCATCCCTAATTTGCTCTGTAGTGTCCAGAAAGTGGATCTCCTGTGTGGAGTGTTCCAGGCTAAGTTTGGTTGTGGAGTGGAAATTGTTGAAATCTCTGTGGAAATCTTCAAGGGCATCCCTACTGTGGCTCAAGATGATGAAGATGTCATCAGTGTAGCATAAATAGAGAAGAGGTGCTTTGGGATGTGACTAAGTCAGCCATAAAAATGTTGGCATATTGTGTGACCATTAGGGTACCTATAGCAGTGCTGCTGACTTGAAGGTATAACGTATATTCAGATCTGAAATGGTTGTGGGTGAGTACAAAGTCACAAAGTTCAGCCACAAAGTGCCGACATTTTAATGTCCAGTTTAGAACAACATATCCCTGCAAGGAGCCATGTTGTCATCTTTGCTCACATATCTGCACAAAAGACACCAGTACAGGACCTAATCAAGAGAGCTACTCCATTAAGGACTCATTCAACCTGCTTATGCACCAATGTGATTTATGTGATCATGTGCCAGAAATGCCTCCCCCCACCTTACATATTGAACAAACAGGACAGTTTCTGTGCAAAAGAATAAATGGACACAAATCTGATACCAGAAATAAGAACATTCAAAACCAACAGGAGTACACTTTTATCTCCCTGCTCACTCTTTTGATGATTTGTTAATAGGTGTGCTCAACAAATAATAACAAATCGATGCTTCAAAGAGAAACTAGAGAATTGGGATTCATATGCAAATTTGACTGTGTAAAGTCAGAGCTATGGAAGGATTATGGATTCTTTCTCATTACAACCAGCGATTTGACCTCACCTTCCCCAGTGTTTTTGAATTTAAACTACTACACTGATTTGCTGCAACGGTCTGACCTGATCCCATGACTTACTCTTCCCTCTATTTATTTTCCTCCCATTCTATAAGTTTCCCATCTTCAGATCATCTGACGAAGTGGGATTTTCTCCCACAAAAGCTCATCTGATAAATAAAATTATTAGTCTTTGAAAGTGCCACAGGACTCCGTGTTTGTTTTAGTTAAGATAGTCCTTTACAAGCATGCAGAGTGTGGGTTCTTTAAAATGCTTATTTCCTTTCATAAGGAAAGTATTAGTGTTGCTAATTCCAGTGACGAAATGGGAAAAATGATGAGTCTCATTGATCTATGTGTATCAAATAAAAATTAAAAAGGGAAGTCTTCACTACTATAATGAGAGAGCATCCTATAAAGTTACTGGCATTCAGGCTGGTTTTGTTGATAAGGAGAAATCTAAAAATCACAACTGTTCTTAGTTTGGTGAAGTGATAGATCTTTAAAAAACTACCTGGAGCTCAAAAGCAAATTGCTGTGAATTCCTGTAAGCTCTGGTACAACAAGATTTTGGGGTGTGTGGAGTGTCTTTCTGAATAGAAATGTGATTAAGCAGTTATTCATATGTATCTATTGCTGTGTAAACTTTGTTGTTTTCAACTTCTGTTCGATCATTTTAGTGCTGTAGAAGCCCCAATTGCATGAAGTTGGCATGCTTACAGATTGTGATATGATCTGGGTTGGATATAAGGTCAAATATTCCTCAGTTTGACTCATTGCTTGCTTTGTGCCACTAATCCTTACTTTCTTATGATATGTAGGCCTGCTCTGTGATCTGTAGGGTGAATTTTGGAAAGTATACAGTATGGCTCCAGTAAGGACAGCAGATCAGCTGGTTTTCTTTGTGAATGGCAAAAAGGTAAGGGAGCTTCCTGCTTTTTGTTCTCTGCCCTTGGATCTTGGGTGTGGGATTGTTCAATTTATCATATTCTCTTCCAATGAAGTTTTCCAACAGAGCAGCAACAGCTGCAGCAACTTTTAAAGTTAGGGATGTACCATTCTAGTTCTATGGATAGAAAGTCTGTACTTGAATGATAAGAAAATAGTGGTAGGAGTATACTAATGACCATCTGACCAGGATGGTGACTGTGATTGTGAAATGCTCAGGGAGCCGAGAGAGGCTACTGAAATAGAAATTCCAGTAATAATGAGGGTTTCAAATATCATCCATATTGACTTGGGTACATGTCACCTCAGGATGGGGTGTAGAGATAAAATTTTTGTATAACATTAATGGTTGCTTCTTGGAGTAGCTGGTCCTGGAACATCAGGGAAGAGATTATTCTTGATTTAGGCCTATGCGGATCACAGGATCTGGTCCAAGAGGAAACTATAGCTGAACTGCTTGCTAATACCAGTCAAAATATAATTAAATTTAACATCCTTTTAGTGGGGAAAAGACCAAAGTACTGTTTTGTTAGGAGAAGAAAACAGGAAGTTCCAGTGGTGGATTGGATTGAACGTTACCTTTTATTGCCTGCTTGTTCCACCTTGATGCGCAAGAGAGCAAGGGGGGGTGTATTACATTCCTTTCATGCTTAAGAATTTGCAAAAGCTTAGGTGCATGACAACTCCCCGAAGACCCTTTTTTGGTTACATTTATACCCAAGCAACAAATATTAATTACTATGTAGTGAATATAGTTATACCCTAACAAATTTATTTATCACATGAGCTTTCATGGAAGAAAATCTCACTTCAGTAAATAAATGTCAGTCTTTAAAAGTGCCACTAGACTCCTTGTTTGTTTTGCTGAATTGTACTAACAGGGCTACCCCCTTTGGACTTATAACTGTCTTTGTTGTTTAAAAGTTTAGTCAATGGTGTGCAGGCACGTAAGTTTATAACATTATTTTTTGTAATAGCAATGCCTACAAAGTACTGCTCAAGCATTTAGTAAGGGAGGGAAAATGTAGAAAAATGATAAGCATGTTCCTTCCAAGGATCTTATGCAGTTAAGGGAAGACAGCATACTTCTAATTATATTTCTGGCACAAGTTTTAAGATGGGAGAAGAGGGAAGATAATGGAACTTTTAACTAGAATCTCATTTAGAAGACAGGAAGGCTTGCCCGTAATAATCCTGTCACCACAGTAAATTGTGGCTTAGTCCAAGCTGTTTGTCCAACACTAATTTTACTCTCCTACACATTCAACTTCAAAAAGAAAAACCATGAAAAATGAAGATGCTAGTTAAATGGAAATTAAAAGGAACAATATAACAGAGGCTCAAAGTATTGAAAAAACAAAACAAAAGAATAAGAGGACAAATAAAAACCTAAAATGGTTAAACAGTCAAGCAAAAGACATGGTTAAAGGCAAAAATACACCCTTAAAAATGGAAGTCAAATAATACAGAGGAAAAGAGATAAAAAAAGCATAAATTTCTAAGTCAAATGTAAATGTACGATGAAGCTGGCCACCCCCCCCCCTCATTTTAAGAACCAACTATAAAAAGATACAAAAGCTAACAGCAAAAATCTTTTCAGTACATTAGAAGCAGAAAGTGTGCCAGACATTTAGAGGGGTCACTGGATGGTCAAGATGAGAAAGCAGCAGTCAAGGAAGACCAGGCTTTTGTAGAGAATCTAAATGAATTCTTTGCATCAGTCTTCACTGCAAAAGATATGATAGATCTGAGCCTACCCAACATATGAGGATATTTGAGGTGTAGTGTAGAGTGTTCTGGAAGAACTCATTCTTTTATTCTCTGATTTGAAATAAGGGCTGATATTGAGGCTCCTTTTGCAGGTATTTAAAACCTAATGCAGCAGAAGAACTGAATCAGCAGAGAACAAGTTTAGTGACACCCCTCTTCTATTGCATATTGGAAATATAATTTTAAGGAGTTGATTCTGCTTGCATTGAAAACAATGGCATCATTTCATTTTGCGTGGTACACGAAGGAGTATGTGTGTGAGGTACCCAGATATGATTAGAAGAGTCAAGTACCTAAGCAGACAGAATGAGTACTTCAATTTTATAACTGCTGCTCACTGTGTAATGCATAAGTAGATATTATCTCCCCTGGTAGAGTTGGAAATCCAATTAGAGACGATACAAATGAGAGTAACAAACAATTGGAGGGAGGACCTGAAGAGGACAAAATAACAATAAGACTCATGTAGTTGTATAGATTAATGCTGTTCACAGCATTGTTATAATGCAGGGTCAACAAGAGGGACCTTGCTCTGATCTCACTGCAGTTTTACCCCCTGGGACTCCATTGAATGCAGTGAAGTCATTCCTCACTTACAGAGGTATGTAATCTGATTCAAGCCCTGGGTTTGATCCTGAATGTTACTGAGCTCCCATAACTCCCCCTGGGCCTGAGATTCCTCTTACTGACACTACCTTTATATTTCTGTAATGCCATTAACTACAGTGGAATTAATCCTGATTTACAACAACAGAAGTAAAAGGTCAATCCTGTCTCTTGACTTGAACAGGAGGAGTGGTGGGAGTGCACAGGACATTCCACATTTGGTCCTATGTTGAGGAATCATGTCCATTCTAAGGCCCCAGCTTGACAAGAATTTATCTTTTCTGGAATTTAAGCTGTTTTGCTTAAGTGCTTTGTTAAATAGCCTGTGTCTTCAGTCATTTGCAACTTCCCAAATACTGATCATTTGTGATGAGACTTATGTTTATTCTTGGTCCAGAACTGGATAGTTTTAGAAAAGTCTCAAAACTTCTTTGGCCAGTTTGAGTTTACTGAAGAAGGAAAAAGCCCAGGGTCTTTCAGTCATTAGGAAAACAGTTCAATGGCTTATTTTTATGCCTGGGTAACTCAAAAAGAGCTTTGCTTGCAAGGGTCAGGCCAGGCATTTCTACAGACCACCAAGAGGATTTTGGTTTGCTTAGCAAATTGGCAATAGCAATTTTCAGAATGATCTGAAATTAGGAACTACTTCTCTGCAGAATGTTGTTCTGAGTGAAAAAAGCACACAGGGTACAATCTACCCTGGAGCAGATTTCTAGGGCGAAACTTGTCACTTACTGAGGGTGTGTGGATGGTCTTTTGTCTATGGGAAGTAAATGGAACAGCCTTGCCTATTGATATTGTGGCAGAGGAACGCCTTTCAATCACTACCCACTGTAGTAAGGATTACATGATATGTTCCCATTAGTCTCCATGCCTTGTGCGAGTGGAATGAAGGCTGTGAGCTGCTGGAGGCAAGCTGGGGGGAATGCACTGCTCCCATGAAGACTACCCCTAAGTTGGGAGATGCTGGGTGTTCCATGCTCCTACTCACCAGAGCAATTACCCTGTGAAGACTTGTAGCTTGTTTACTTGTTTTTGTGTGTGTATGTGGGGGACAAATGTCATCTGTCATTTTCAGCCATTGCTTAATTGTAATGTGGAATAGAGCACATGGGAATACCTGGTGTGTGGGAATGTAGATGCATTTTTGATGAAACATGTATTAAAAAACAAATCAAGTTACCATATATCATTGCGTATAAGCCGAGATTTTTGTGCCTGAAAATTGGCTTCAAAACAGGCATTTGGCTTATAGTCGGGAGAATACGGTAGACAGCCCCAGCCCAGGAGTTTGCCTGACCATGCGGCAGGCCGGAGCCCCATTGTTGCCGGGCGGCCATCTTTGGCAGTCGGCTGAGGCTGGAGCTGGAGTAAGGAGGTGACCCTGGTGCCTGGAGTGGTCAAGTAAGGGGGCCCTGGGGGGGGATGTCAGCCTGGAAATTGAGAGGAGGGATTCAGGGAGGCCAGGGAAGGGATGAAAGGGCCTGGGGAGTTTGGAGGGGGGGTTGGGGAGGCTAGGGAAAGCGGCAGGAGGGCCCGGGAGTTTTGGGGAGCCCAGGGAAGCGGCAACAGGGCCCAGGGATTTGGGGAGGGCGTGCCTGGGAGGCCGGAAAGAGCAGCAGCAGGGGCTGGGGGTGACAGGGAAAGGGGTGAAAAGGGTGTTGGGGAACAGCGGAGTAACAGCAGGAAACTGAGAAGTAAGCAGGGGGGCAGCAGTGAGGAAAGGGCAGAGCAGGTGGGAGCAAGGGGCAGCAGTGAGGAAAGGGTGGAGCAGGTGGTAACAGCAGGAAACTGAGAAGTGAGGAAAGGGCGGAGCAGGGGGGCAGGAGTCAGGAATGGACCGCGGGGGGGGGGGGGAGACAAGGGAAAAGCAGCAGCAGAGATTTTGGGGTAGGGAAGCTGTCAAACTCCAGAGAAAGCTAGCAGCACTGGTTGGGGGGTTAGGGGCCAAGGCCAAAAGGGGCCTCGGCTTATACCGAGGTTGCCAATTTTTGCTTCTTTTTTGGGCTCAGAATTGGGGGGTTGGTTTATGCCTGGATCGGCGTATACCCAAGTATATCTAGTAAATGAGGTGTTAGCTCCTTCCTTCATAATGTTAGAGTGATGATTCTAGAATTAGAAAAATCAGGAAATTCAGAGCCAGATATTTTTGTATATACATTGAGCTCTTATAACTACCACTGTGTTGGAAAAATAGTCCCAAGAAACCTGATTTGTTCCGGGATTCTGAAATCTGAAATTCTGGACTTTTGTGTGCTAATAACTTTATTTATACTAATGTAGGGTTTTAAAAATATGTAATATGTTACAATAGGCACCAACTCTGTCTATCTTATTGTTTAAATTTGACCCCAACATGACTGGAAAGACTCAGAAATGTGAGAAAAAAATCTGAGGTCACAGATGTTTTTCTCTTTTCTCACAGATAGTGCGTGGGAAACAGGTTGCTGTACACCTTCACAGTGATGCCATTAAAATCTTTGCAACTTTGTCCTTGAAAGTAGCCAACATTTTTGAGAAGTTTCTGGTAATCTCATCCTGAATATACTTTCAAGGGAATGCTGCAAACAACTGTGAGATGTCAGTTACTTGAAAAGATTTTATTTGTAGAGCTTTCTATAGTGGTGAGTGTTCATGTTCATTTGTCTGGCAAATTATCTGTTTATATAGGAGTTGTATGTTTAATAGTGACCAAATTACATTTTGCAGGAGCACTTTAATCTTTCAGTTCTAGAAAAGTGGGCCTTATGGGACACCTCCCCCCCCCCCGAAAGTACAGAGGTCTATAGCTAAATCCTTCCTGATCCTGAAGAGAAAAAGATGTTGTGAAAATGTACTTTGATTCAATTTGCCTTTCAGAACTGCTTATCTTAAACAAACTGTAACTTCTGTACTTAGGACTTCTAAATTAAGAGTAAAGAAAACATTATCACATTTTATTACACAATTGTACTGGAAACGTGTCTTGATGGTCTATTAATACTGAAGGAGCAAAGTCAGGTTTGCAGGCCAGAAGAAAATGAAGAAAGAACTTTGATTTCTGACCTCAGGGAGAAGGTTCAAATTAAACTTAGTTTTAAATCTAATAAAATAGATAGTAAAATAGGTAATAGTAAGCAACATTATTAATAATCAAGTCTGAGGTGACTCAATCTGTGTAGACTAAGATTCCTCCACACTACAACCTCCCATTTCCAGATTTAAGATGGTAATTAACGTAACAACTATTAATAAAACATTAAAAAGGAGCCAGGAAAGCTTAATGATAACTTGGAAACTTAGGTTATATCCCCAGATCCAAGAGAAATTAAACAGCTTATTACTTTAAAAATAACATCCAACAAGAATTAAGCATCTTCTTATCTTAATAAATAACTTTCTGTGCTCAGCACAGGGGTTACAGTGAGTATGGTCAGCATTTGGCTTACAGTGGTATTAGTTAACTGTTAGGGTTTTGAACTAAAATCCTGATTCAAGCAATTCTCAACTTTGGATCACTTAATATTTCTGTGCTCATCTCAACCAAACCTCTGATCTTCTTAAAGCTCTCACATCGCTAAAAGTATTTGATTACAGACATCCAAACCAATTAGAACAGGCTATTTGGATCAGGGCTTCCTCAGGTGAGATAATTGGATAAACTGCAAAATGTCCACTGCTTTGTCCCTCCTAAGCCTGCTGCTAACTCTGTTTTGGGCCCCGATACTTTTCTGGTTTCTCTTGTGCTACAGAAGCATAACTTAAAGGGACAGGCAGTGGACAAAGGAACAGAATTTCTGTTGCAAAAAAAGCAAATACCATTCTGGGATGTGTTAACAAGAGTATTGTAAGTAAGACAGGAGAAGTAATTCTTCACTTTACTCCGCCCTGATTAGGCCTCAGCTAGAGTATTGTGTCTGGTTCTGGGTGCCTCATTTCAGGAAAGATGTGGACAAATTAGAGAAAGTCCAGAGAAGAGCAACAAAAATTAAGGGCCTGGAACACTTGACTTACAAGGGAAGATTGAAAGAGGTGGGTTTGTTTAGTCTGGAAAAGAGGAGAATGTGAGGGGGCATGATAACAGTTTTCAAGTACTTAAGAGGTTGTCAAAAGGATGATGGTGAAAGTTGTTCTTAACTGTTGATGATAGGACAAGAAGCAATGGTTTTAAATTACGTCAGTGGGGGTTTAGGATGGACATTGGGAAAAAGTTTCTAACTGTCAGGTTGATTAACCACTGGAATAAGTTAACTAGGCAGGTTGTGAAATCTCCATCTTTGGAAGTTTTTAAGAGCTGGTTAGACAAGCAGGTCACATGGTTTAAGATGGTACTTGGTTCTGCCATGAATGCAAGGGACTGTACTCTGACTTCTCAGGGTCCTTTCCAGTTTCTTTGATTCTATGGCTATGTCTACACTGGCTTAATCTGGACTAATTTAGCTCATGGCCCCACTAGCCATTCCTTAGTTCGAACTAAGAAATTTCTTAGTTTGAACTAAGGAACACTTAGTTCGAACTAGTTAGTACCAGCACTTAGTTTGGACTAAGCGCTTTAGTTCATATGTTAGTTCAAACTAAGCCAGTTAGTTCGAACTAACTGTGCATTCTAGTTCAAACTAAACACTAGTTCAAACTAGAACGAGTGGTTAGTTTGAACTTATAAGCGTGAGGTTGGTTCAGACTGACCCGAAGATTAATTCAAACTAACCTCGAACTTCTTAGTTTGAACCTACAAGTCCGAACTAACTGTGGCTGATGTAAACATAGCCTATGATTCTACGGAAGTACGTTGTTGTAATGCCATTGATTTGAAGAGAGTGGCACCAGGACTGAAGTTCACTTGCAGGGTTTGTGTGTCTATTTCATTACATACATAAATCTTGATTATATGTTTTACTCTTTTCTTCTTTCAGGTATTAGAAAAAAATGTGGATCCAGAAACAACTTTACTGACCTACCTACGGAGAAAGTGTATCCAATATCAGGAAGAATTGTATAAGGTTTCAAATGTTTATGGCATTTTGTCCTTGTTTACTGTTGCTCTCCACATATCAAACCCCCAATCCAGGGGTCTGCCACCTGTTGCTCTGAAGCTGCATACAGTTCTTTGGTTGCCCCCTTGTGGCTCCTGGCTCCAGGTGACCCTGAAGGGGCCCCACTCCTGCTTCCAGGCTCCTCCTTCCCTGTCTTTCCCCATGGCTGCCAGGGGAACCTGCGACAGGTGACCTGGTTCAGCTACCCTCACCAGGAGGCTACAGTCATTGCAGCTCTCAAAACACTTGGTTATTGAAGGAATATTTAAAAATGGCTTTTCTTATCTTGTGGGTTGCTGACTCCTGCTGATCAGAGTATTTCTGGGGGTGAGATTTGCATGCTACATTGATATTTTTTTGAACTGGACATTCATCAGCTCATCTAAGTTAAGCAACTTCAAATCTTGCTAGTACTTAGAAGAGAGGCCTCAGACAGTTCCTAGTGATACAAAATATGACATGGAGGGAGAATTGTTCAAAACAGATGCCACAGAAATTGAGAGAACAGTTCATTTCTCGCTCTTAACCAGTATGGCGCTCTTAACCACTACACTATCCAGTCACCTATATATAACCACTACACTATCCAGTCACCTCTGGTAGAGGACCCGAGCTTGAGGATGACACATACCATATATATATCTATAAATAAAATCCCGGTGGGTACCTGTCTACCTTCCCAGTAGGGGTCCTTGGGCAAAAGACCCCCTAATGCCTCACTTGCTTACCTCGAATATGAGAGTGACATGAACTAGGAGAGTCATGCCGGCTCGGATGTCGCCTGGATTAACAAGGTCTGCACCAGATTTTGGGGAACCAGGACAATCTGACGATAAGTGGGCTACTGGAACAAACCATGCATGGATGAGACAAGAGAACCTGGAATTGATGGAATGCTACTACAACAGTAGACCTAAGGAGAAGGGATATATGAAACGTATGAGGGAACTATGGATGGACAAAAGATCTACATCCACACTAACTGAGAAACAGCTAGTTACCCAACGTTTCAACATAATAAAGAGGAAGCTGCTCTCACAACTTGAGATAGACCAACTCCACATTATAGCCTGGACTCAAGAAGAAGACCCAGAAGAACAACTAGATGTGCAGCCAACACCTGAAGCTGGAACTTCACTGCCACCCCCTCCATTACAGAGCACAGCAGCTGATATGAGGCATAAGATCATGGATAAACTAGCTATGGTTAACCCTTGAGACTGATTACAAAGGCTCGTTGGAGAAGTACCATCAGCTAGTATGCTAGAAGATGCCAGTAGAGACCTAATGACAATTCCTACTACCACCATCACTGAAACCAATGAACTGGTATACGCTACAGCCTCTGTAATCCTGGAGGTGCTTGGCTACACGATCAAGAAGAACACCAGTACATACCCCCCCGGAAAATGAGGTTGGAGGATAAGATCAAGGCAACCCTGAGAGAAGTTAGCCGGCTGGTGGAACTACAGAAGGGTGTAGAGATTAAGGATAAGACTCGGCTACTGAAAAAATACAAGGGCCTGACTCCATCTGAAGCCCTAGAGACTGCTAAACAAAGGCTCACAGCACTGGCGACCGGGCTAAGGAGATACACTAGAGCAGCAGGGGCCAAAAAGATAAATGCCCTGTTCTCCAAAGAACCATCCAAGGTGTACTCCCAACTGAAGTGCAACAACACAATAACAGCAGAGCCACCACCAGCAGAAACTGAACAGTACTGGAAGAACATATGGGAGAAGGAGAAGACTCATAACACCAGTGCAAAGTGTCTGCAGGACCTGAGAACAGACCACAGCAATCTCCCAGAACAGGAACCAGTCACCATCACAGTAGCAGACATCCAACAGCGGGTCAAGAACATGAAGAGCTGGACAGCGCCTAGCCCAGACATGATCCACACCTACTGGCTAAAGAAACTAACAGCAGTGCATGAACATCTAGCAGCACAGGTGAACCAGCTGCTAGCAGCAGGCTCCCACCCAGACTGGCTAACACAAGGAAGGACAGTGCTGATCATGAAAGACCCCCACAAGGGACTAGCACCGTCCAACTACCGGCCAATAACCTGCCTCCCCACAACATGGAAAGTCCTATCAGGCATCATAGCCACCAAAGCTACAGGACCACATGGGCCAGTACATGAGCACAGCTCAGAAGGGCATTGGGAACAACACCAGAGGCTCAAAACACAAGTTGCTCATAGATAGAGCAGTCGTCCAAGACTCAAGGTCTAGACAGACCAATCTGAGCACAGCCTGGATCGACTACAGGAAAGCCTACAACTCAATGCCGCACACATGGATCTGTGAATGTCTGGCACTATACAAAGTCAGCAGGACACTAAGGACCTTCCTCAAGAACTCAGTGGGGCCGTGGAAGACAATACTGGAAGTCAACTCAAGACAGCTTGCACAAGTGGCCATCCAGTGTGGCATATACCAAGGTGATGCGCTGTCTCCGCTGCTGTTCTGCATTGGCTTGAACCCCCTCAGCCAGCTAATCACAAGGACTGGATACGGATACAAGTTCAAGAGTGGAACTACCATCAGCCACCTCCTCTACATGGATGACATCAAGCTGTATGCTAAGAATGAACGAGACATCGACTCGCTAATCCACCTGACACGGATCTACAGTAAGGATATTGGGATGTCATTCGGACTGAAGAAGTGTGGCCGGATGGTAGTAAAGAGAGGAAAGGTAGTCAAGACTGATGGGGTGGAACTACCAGTAGGCCACATAGCAGACATACAGACCAGCTTACAAGTACCTTGGCATCCCGCAGTCACATGGGAACCACGATGAGGAGGCAAGGAAGATAACGACATCCAAGTACCACCAAAGGATAAGACAGGTCCTGAAGAGCCAGCTCAATGGGAAGAAAAAGATCCACGCCATCAACAGGTATGCCTTGCCAGTCATCAGATACCCTGCCGGTATAGTGAGCTGGCCAAAGGAGGACATGGAGGCTACCGATGTGAAGACCTGGAAGCTCCTCACAATGTACAGATGTTTCCACCCCAAATCCAACACCCAGAGACTGTACGCCAGCTGGAAAGAAGGCAGGCGGGGTTTGGTGAGTGTCAAAGCCACTGTCCTGGATGAAACACAGAGCATCCAGGAGTACATCAGTAAGATGGCACCCAAAGATGAGCTGCTGAGAGAATGCCTGAGGCAGCAGCAGACATGGGAGGAAGATCAAGCAGAAGAAGTGCCATGGCAAGACAAGACCCTGGATGGGATGCACCATCGGCAGATAGCTGATGTGGCTGACATTGGGAAATCCTACCAGTGGCTGGAAAAGGCTGGACTAAAAGACAGCACTGAGGCACTGATCATAGCAGCACAAGAACAGGCACTGAGCACCAGATCCATTGAAGCAGGGGTCTACCACACTAGACAGGACCCAAGGTGCAGACTGTGCAGAGAGGCCTCAGAGACAGTCCAACACGAGTGGCAGGATGTAAGATGCAGGCAGGAACAGTATACACTGAACAGCACAACCAAGTAGCTGGCATTGTGTACAAGAACATCTGCACAGTGTATGGGCTAGACCGTCCCAAGACCAGATGGGAGATCCCACAGAAGGTCGTGGAGAATAACAGGGCTAAGATTCTGTGGGACTTCCAGATCCAGACAGACAGGCAGGTACTGGCCAATCAGCCAGACATCGTGGTAGTAGACAAGGACCAGAAGACAGCAGTAGTGATAGATGTAGTAGTGCCAAGTGACAGCAACATCAGGAAGAAGGAGTATGAGAAGCTGGAGAAGTACAAGGGCCTGAAAGAGGAACTAGAGCGGATGTGGAAAGTAGAGGCCAATGTCATCCCAGTGGTGGTAGGAGCACTCAGGGTTGTGACTCCTAAGCTGGGAGAGTGGCTCCAACAGATCCCAGGAACAACATCAGAGCTCTCTGTCCAGAAGAGTGCAGTGCTGGGAACAGCTAAGATACTGCGCAGAACCCTCAAACTCCCAGGCCTCTGGTAGAGGACCCGAGGTTGAGGATGACACATACCACCCATAGGGGTGAGAGGGGAATTTATTTATTTATTTATTTATTTATTTATTGCTATATAGCAATTTCCTTGCTCTTGTTATTGTCTGGGCTGAGTCCGAGGGAAGGGGGGAGCTCTCCTTCTCTTGCCGGTGGGCAGTGCTGGCTCTGCTGCCCAAGAGGGGGGACCTCTGCGATGTTCGGAATTGGCATTCTGTCTCGCTCCTCAGCACAGATTGCAAAATAGTAGCCAAAGCCATCTCGCTGCGGCTTGGGTCTGTGCTGCAGGACATGATTCATCCCGACCAAACCTACACCGTCCCGAGCCAGTCTATTTTCAGTAATTTGTACCTGGTCCGGGATCTCTTGGAGCTCAGGTGAAGATTGACTTCTTCCTGGCATTGGAGGCTGCAGCACAGGAAGTGGTGGTGAAGGGCATGGTGGTGGGGGAGGACCTGGGTGGTCCTCACTTCTGTCCCTCTCTTCCTCCCCACCTCTGCCTTGCTTTGCCTCCTCTCCACCTTGGGGAAGCCAATTTCCACCATTAGCCCTCTCCTCCTGGACTGCATGGACCCCGCCCTCTGTCACATCCTGTCCTTCTGCCGGCAGGTGCAGATCCAACTGCCACCATCTGAGGCGTGTGACAGAGCGGCGCCTGAGGGGTCCTTCCTGGTGCCCCACCGAGGGGCACTGTATCGCATCCATTATGCTTTGGGGGACGCTTGGTGCTTCCTCTGTAGGGCCATGGGGCATGTCCGAAGGGGGTGCCCCCTGGCCCACCACGAAGAGGAGGTAACCAGGCCCTCCGAGGCCGTGGTGGGTGCTGCCCACACCACCGCCGGCAACCCCAGCCAGCCAGCCAGCCACTAGAGCTGTCCCTCCTCCTCCTACCCCACAACCATCCAGGCCCGCAGAGGAGAGAGTGGGAAAGGTGGCTGGCCCCAGCAAGGGAGAGGGCTCACCCCAGGGGGAGGGTTCCCATCCTCCTTCTGTACCACCCTCACTGCATGCCCCGAGCCAGCTGCTCGACCTGCAGCCAGTCCCCTTTCAAACTGCACCCCACCAATATCTGTACACACTTGTGCTGCATACCATCCATTTCCTCACCCTTGTGTGCCGCCCCAACACCAAATGGCGAGGCCTAATCCCACCTATGGAGGGCAAGGACCTCCAGTGGACCAGCCTGTACTCCACCCTCACCCCACAGCCCGCCAGGGACATCAGTGGGATGTTCCTTCACAGAGCCCTCAGCACGAGCATGTACCTGGCACAGTTCACCCAGCACCCTGTCATGTGCCCCTTTTGCAGTGAGAGGGAGACCCTGGCGCACACGTATCTGGAGTGCATGAGGTTGCAGTCCTTCTTCTGGCTCCTCCAGAACCTCTTACTGAGGTTCTGGCTGCACTTCTCCCCACACACGTTCCTTTATGCACTCCCTATCCATGGCACCACAAAGTCACAGGACCTCCTCACCAACCTTGTGGCTTATGCCAAGCTTGCCATCTCTAAGACCAGAGAGAGGAGGTTGGCTGAGGGAGGCGCCTGTGACTGTGGGGCTTATTTCCAGTCCCTGGTCATAGCACGCATCCGGGCAGGGTTCCTCTGGGTGGCGTCTGCTGGATCCCTCGACACCTTCCGGGAGCAGTGGGTGCTGTCTAGGATCCTCTGCTCTGTGTCCCCCTCTGAATCCTTCGTTTTAAATGTTTGACCCCCCACACCCATCTCTGTTATATCATCAGTTGTCCCCCGAAATTAGTTGAATCTTGGCCTAGTACTACCTCCTCTTCACCCCTCCCCCAGCTTTTAGCAGTGGGCTGGCGCACCACCGGCTTTCAAAAGGTCTACACTCAGACTGCCTGCTGGCTTTGATCTCTCATGCCACCCCATTTTCACTAATGAATATGCTGAACAAAAGCAGCTCCAGGACTGACCCCAGTGCAGTCCATTTGAAACCAGCTGCCAACTAGATATGGAGCTGTTGATCACTATCCACTGAGCTTGATGAGCTAGCCAGCTTTTTATGCACCTTATAATCCATTAATCCAATCCTTTCTTCTTTAACTTTTTGGCAAGAATACTGTGGGCAACCATATGAAAAACTTCGCTAAAGTCAGGTTATGTTATGTCTACCACTTTCCCCACTTCTACAAAGCTGATCATCTCATCATAAAAGGCAATCAGGTTGGTGAGGCATGGCTGTCCCTTGATGAATCCATGCTGACTGTTCTGATCACCTTACAGTCCTAGAGGTGCCTCAAAATGGATTCCTTGTGGACCTGCTTCATGATTTTTCTGGGCTCTGAGTGGGGGCTGAGTGGTCTGTAGTTCCACAGCTCCTCTTTCTTTTCCTGTTTTTGAAGATAGGCATTATATTTGCCTTTTTTTCAATTGTCCAGGACCTGCCCCAGTTACCACATGCTTTCAAAGATAATGGCCATTGGTTCTTCAGTCACATCAGCTGACTCTCTCAGTACCTTTGGGTTCATTGCATCTGGCCCCATGGACTAGGAGACACATGGTTGCACAGAGATAAGCAATTTCATGACAATTCCAGTGGAACCTCAATAACATTATTATGAAAGGGACCAATCCTTTTGACTTTGAAGTCAGTGTTCCAAGGACTTCAACAGTGGAGGAGGAAGACTAACTGGGTTATCTCAGAACAGCCATGTATTTGCTCCAACAAAACACCATTTCTCCTTGAAAATCAGTTCCTGTTTCCTCTGCAGTTCCGGATCCAGTTCACTAAAAATTTGATTTTGACATAGCATGCCTCACCCTAGAGGTTTGCAAAAATTTGGTTACTATATTCATTTTTTAAACCAAGATGGTTTGTGGTTAATAGGGAAAGGCTTAATCTGTTACTGAGCTTCAATGGGCATTTTTCATGGGTAAATCTAAGAGCTTGATGCTGTGAGTTCTCTCTGTGCAAGAAACTCCTGTTGAGAGCAATGGAATTTCATTGTAGAAATGGTTTATAGGACTGTGCCCTGAATTAAGACTGCTATGTCCTGAGAGAACACAGTATACTTTCAGGTTGAAATTCAACATGAGCCAGAACTGACTTGAGGGAGGAAATCACCACTAGGATTTCTTCTATATCATTTTGTTGTGAAGTATAGATGTTCTCCACTCCTGGATGACACAATGACAAAGCCCATGTACCTGGCAGGTCCCTGTGTGTCTCTTCACTGACTGTGGCTCCCAACACTTCCCTTTTTGGGTTCCATTAGAAAAAGATGGGCAAACTTTTTGGTCTGAGGACTGTATCTGCCTCTAGGTGGGATAGAGAGGGGCAGGGAAGATGCTGGGCTGGCAGGGATGAGTGGCTGCCTTGCTGTGGCCAGGGCACTGACGTTGCATACAGTAGGAGAAGAATGAGAGAAGAGAATGGGCTGGGAGTGGGGAAGCAGCTGCCACGATCTAGCCAGGGAGACAAGGGGCCCATGTTGTGAGAGAGAAGTGGAGCTGGGAGGGGGAGTGACTGCTGTGCTCTGACCAGGCCCATGTGACCTGCTCACCATTGTTTTTTCATCTCTGCATTTAGAACCATGCTATCAGGGACTTCCCTTGACCATGGTTACCCTTGGGCTATTTGCAGAGGGGTCCCCTAGGAAAAGGTAATGCAACCCTAGAAAGTAAGAACACATTTATTTTGGCTATGTTCACACTTACACAGTTAAGTCGATTTAACTTGTATCGACTTAATAAAATCAATTTAAAAAGATTAAATTGATTTAAGTTAAATCTGTTTCCCACTAGAAACTCAAATCAAAATAGCATGTCCATGAACAGAACTTGCTATTTCAATTTAGGAGAGAGGCACCATGGGAGGTGTGACAGCATGTCCCCCTAGAAGGGCCAGGCCCCCACCCAATATATAGAAAAAGAAAAGCACCCGGGAAGGAGGAGGGCAAATAGTGTTAAATCAATTTAACAGTTAAATCGAAATAACATGTCTGCACTCTGTTATTTTGAAATAACAATTTCAATTTAACCATCATATCGATATAATACTAGGTTTTATTATGTCAATAAGAATGTCCTTATATTGAAATGAGGGAACGTCGTGTGGACCAACCATTTTTTAAATCGAAATAACCGGCAGTATTTATAACCATCGATTTAAACAATGTGCGTGGACATATCCTTTCACACATGCACCGATACCCGTTTCTTGTATGAGTGACACTGTATTCAGTCCCGTATATTAAGCTTTCTGTTTGTGCAAAAAATGGGCATATTAATTCCTGTTGTTGATGACTCTCCATACCTATTGCATTTATGGGAGAAAGCTTATGTTTTCATCGGCTCTTTTTAGTTATGTTATTTCTACAGACTCCTGAATTTGACCATTAGAAACAAATTTGGAAAATTGGACTTTAAATCTGTATGATGAAAATTGGCTACCTATTATTTTGCTGATTTAGTTTTCTCAGGTTATATATGTTTGTGTGCCACCACCTACATTTTTGCTCTCTTGTTTCTCCCAACTCCACACTGATCATGAGTTTTTATGTCTCTTACTGCCTCGCACTTGAACCCATATGGGGTAACCCTTATTTGATGGGGACCACATCCTGAAACAAATATTTTCAGAACTGCCTTTGCTGGCCTTCAAACAACACCCACCTCCAACCTCGTTAAGCTCATCAGAAGCAAGCTCCGTACAGGCCAGAGTCCACCAACTGAAAGTCTCACCAGACCCTGCCAGAACAACCGATGCAAAACCTACAGACATATCTCCACTGCTATGATGATCAATACCCGTCATAACATACTTTTCAAGATCCATGAGTTGTATACATGCTCATTATACCCTGTGATGAGCTTCATCCAGTGCACTAAATATCCCAAATCAAGAACTGAGTTTTCAGCCAGAACTTTTGGAGGTTAGATTGATCTTTTTTGAAAATATGGGCTGTAAAAGTATTGATGGCTATACATTTGACAAGCTAGTGCTATGTTTCTGTATTTTCCTTAATCCTGGTTCTCTTAGTGGGGCTATGTGGAACCAAACTTGGCTGTGGAGAAGGTGGTTGTGGTGCTTGCACTGTTATGATATCCAAGTTTGACAACTTCCAGAAGAAAATCATGTATCCTTTGCAAGCTGAACATGTAGAATGAGATGGCTGTGAAAATAATAATGAATCCAAGGTTTTGCCTTTGGGTGCAGCAATATTTATTATTAAAGAAACGTTGTGTAATAATATGTTTCTGCCAAAGCCTCAATCTGTGTTTCAGGACATAAGCTCAACAGATATATGAAGTTATTTCCACTTGCAGTGTTGCACAGTACTTTATAGGCTGTGTCTACACTTATAAAATTAATTCAAACTAGGTAATTCAAAATAACTATGTTGAATTTAAATCAAAGTTATTTTGAATTAGGAGTCAAAGTGAAGCCTCTATAATTCAAAATAAAGTGGGCTTTATTAATTCAAAATAGAGAATCTTCACTAGGCTCTCTAATTCAAAATGAGAAGGCAGGCAAAACAATAGGGAAATAAATTCAAATTAAGCCTATTATGTGGCTTAAAATGGCATAATTCAAACTAAATAACTTCAGAGTAAGCAATACTTCAAAGTAAAAGGAGGTTTTATTATACTGAATTAGCGGTTCCTTATTTTGAATTAAGGAACTGCTTAATTTGGCATAATAAAATGCCTCACTGGCCAGGGAATAAGTTATTTCGAATTAAGCCTCCTTAAAACTGAAATAACTTGTAAGTGTAGACATACCCATAGAGATTTTATAGTTTGCTTTGAAGCATGTGAGTTATAGGCTCCTACAGCAGAGCAGATGTCAGTTTAGATGATCTTTCCTGATCTGGTAACCCATATGATCCTAATACTGTATACCAGGAGAATGCTACAAGGTTTTGCTCTGGCAAGAATAAGATCACAGTTACCCTGCTAGGATCTTTATTACTGTTACATTTCTGGAATCATCTGGCTTCTGTTTGTTGACATTCACTGTATTTGCAGATACTCATTTAATATGCAGACAATCTTTTCAATTTGGCATGTGGAATTCTCTCATTCTCAGTTCTAGATAATTTGCCCAGCCAAGCAATGAAATCAAATCAAGAAGTAAAAGTGTTTATTCTTTCTGGGTATTTTAAAAATGGATTGTTGCATATCTGTAATGAGGAAATGACTTCTTGGTCACTCTTACAGGGTGACCACAGGAGGAAAAAGTACGGCATCTTACTAATAAACCACTTCAATCATTCCCTTGTAGCCAGAATATTTATTTACTAAAACTACCCAGGTTACAGGAATCATGAGAAGTAATTATGAGGAAAGTTATGGCTACATTGATTTAATTTTTAATCAGAGACATTTTCACTTTGTTTATCACCTAAAAATGTGTCTGAGTCATCTCGGTACAAGGCTGAAAGCCAAAAACTCCTGAATTATTATTCCCAGATCTCATATGTGGCTTTAAATAAGTCATTTAACATCTCTGCCTCTGCTTCCCCCTTTGCAATAAAACTCATTTAAACTGCCTACAGCAATGTTGTGAGGAATAATTAGTTAGTATAAGTACATTAAGAAAGATTAGTGTTGTTACTAGTGGACCAAATACTACAGTTCTTACTAAGGTGAAGGCAATGGGAGTTTTGCCTGAGTCTGTGCTGCAGGACTGGCTGTTTTTATAACAAATGTGTCCAGTCTGTCCTGTCTGACATCAGTTTGTAGGCTGCACTCATCACCATGGCATTTGAGTGCTTTTTAGTGGTGCATTATGCACAAAAAGATGCATTTGGAAATTTCCACTTGGCCCTTCTCATCCAGTGAAGCAGACCTAGGTCTGTCTCTGAGACTTTCATAATGACTGCTTTGTCTGAGTGGGTTCTGTAGAGACAATGCTGGTTCTGTACAGGCAACATCACCTTTCATTGGTTTGTTATAAGCAGACTGCCTGGAATTGCAACTTTATGAATCAGAGGCTGTAAAGCAGGAAAGCCTTGTGATTCACTATTTTGTTTGTTAAGCACCACAAATGATTTTACAAATGAAGTGACCTTAATTAATGATTCTAGCCACTTCTCCGTAAATGCCTGTCTATTCCCCATCTGTGCATTGCATCATGTGGCAGTAACTACTGTTGAAGGCATAGGAAGCACAAAGACAAGACTGCATCCTGTCCAGGTGAGCTGTCTCTGCTGTTAAGTTTTAACACAATGTAACCTTTTAATAGGATGGGAGGCCTCCTTTGTGGAGTGTGACTGTTAGTGCATGGTTCTAACACCTGTTGAGATGCTATTTTCTGAGGACCTCTGGTTTGTTAGCTCTACGCTGGATATAAAGGAAATGAGAACAGCTCCTTGGGCAGTGGGACCACAGGCCTAGGCCTGAGAGCTTCTAAAGGAGGAATCCTTGGAACACCCTATGCTGGAAAGAATACTTGGCTGAGTTTAGCTTTTGGTGTTCTAACTTACCATGCTAATAAGCCAAAGCCCAGAGGGTATGAGTTTCACCTTAAACCAGTGGTCGCCAAACCACAGGTCGCGACCCAGTACTGGGTTGCAGCACTCTGGATTGAGGGGCAGCAGGGGAGAGGAAACGGTGGGAGCCGGCGCTCTGAGTGGTAGACATCCAGGGGTAGCCTTCCCCAGCGGCACCCAGCTTGCTTCTCCCTGTCACTACAGATTTGCTCTGCCGCCCAGCCCTGCTGTCACCCTGGGGAGATCACTTCACACTGGCACTGCTGTAAAAAGCTGCTTCACTCTGGCACCCACAGCTCCCTCCCAGCTACTGGTGCAGTGTGAATGGCTCAGCTTGGCTCAGCATCTCTGGTATGTTGGCTGCCCAGTGTCCTGCAGGGTTGAGCTGTGTTCCGGGGGTGGGGAGGGCTCGGAGGCAGCTGTAGCCCTTACCATGCATGCACCTGATGCCTGCTCCCTCTGCCCTCCCAGCCTCTGGTACACAGCTTGACCCTGCAGGACATTGCACAGCCAACATGCTAGAGGTGCTGAGCCAAGCTGAGCTGAGCCCCTCGTGCTGTGCTGGCAGCTAGGAGGGAGCCATGGGTGCTGGAGCAAAGCAGCTCTTTACAGCAGCAGCAGTGTGGACTGATCTTCTCAGAGTGGCAGCAGGGCAAGGTGGTGGAGCAAGTCTGTAGGGATGGGAAGAAGTGAGCTGGGTGCTGCTGACCGAGGCTACCCATGGATGTCAGCTGCTCAGAGCTCCGGCTCCCATCATTTTCTCTGCCCTGCTGAACCCCGCAAGCCAGAGTGCAGTGGGGAGAACAATGAAAGGGCACTGGCTCCTTACTAACAATCCTGGGCAGCCAGCATCTTTTTAAGTTTCACTGGGCTGCTACAGCTGGGGGAAATTTGAAAGGAGCCCAATGCGTATTGTAGCAGCAGGCCGTTTCGCTGCTACCAGCACCCAAGGCTAGGGTTACCAGATGTCCAGCAAAAGGAGGATCTGCCCTCCTTTTTACTTTTCATGTCCTCTGTCCATGAGACATTCTAAAAATAGGTGATTTTGTCCAGTTTTTTACTGCTGATGAGTGGAATGTTAAAAAGCGCCAGATACAGGGCTCAAACCCATTACCCTGAGGCTGAGAGTCTGCTGCACACACGGGGAACAAAGAACTACCTGCAGAAAAATCAAGAGGGACTGGAGCATGCAGTTTTCTTTATTCCGAGAAGCTTTCATAACAGCAGCTTCTGTAGCTCAGCTGGGTAGCCTGCTGGCTTTTAATCTCAGGGTCATGGGTCTGAGCCCTGTTTTGAACACTTTGGTTTTTGGCCTGTTGCTCCATACAAAAGGACTAAATTGGGGAAAAAATATCGCAAACACTTATAAAATGAAGGAAAATAAAGTATACAATGAATAAAATTACTAACAGGGACCAATTATGTAAAAGCAAAGGGGCACATTTGAACCAGCTAGAAACAATTTAGGACAATTTTCTTTAAATTGTAAAATGGGCTGCTGTGGAAAATGAAAAATGAGAGGTAAGTTAACTGCTTTTTAAAACTATTTTAGGTGCTTTTCATGTTTATATTTGCAAATTTAGTTTAACTTTTTTTTTAGTCTCATGAAGATTAATGTGAAAGGGTCATGAAAAACTTGCATTTACTGAAAAAATCCAGTTTTGGTAATTTTTATTTTAAAATAATTTTAAAAACACATGACTTTGCACAGTTTTAATGCTGCATTCATTAATCATTACTCATTTTCCATGACAAAATATGGTAATGACAGTTACAGTAATACTGCATTTTCTCCATGTGTCCTTTGATGTCCTCCTTTTCATACTTCCCTGTCCTCCTTTCCATGCTTTGTAATCTGGTAACCCTACCCAAGGCCCACGGCCTTTTAGATTTCCTGGGTAGTAGGGTGGAGCCTGCAGCCAGCATAACGTTAAATCTTCCACCACTGCTACCACTCTCAATAAGGGGAAAGAAACAGTGGTGTGAGATTTCAAGGACATTGGTCTCCTGCCACCCAAACCATTGCTGGGCAGCTAGGCACTGGTGCCTGCTGGTGTGCTCCAGCAGGGGGGCTGTAGGAGTCAAATGTGACTCACATACAGCTCTCCTCCCTGGCTGCTGTGACTGGCAGGCCCCTCCCTGAACCTCAGCCTCAGAAGCACGTAAAACTTTCTGGACTGGGTTGCTCCAGCAGGTAGAGGAGAGGGGATGTAATCTGGATGGGTAGGGGTCTGCGAGGAAGTGCAGAGGGAGGTTGAGCCAGCGCTGCTCCTTCCCCAGGATGAGGATGAGTCCCAGAGCCTTTCCCAGAAAGGGTGGTCTGAGACTGGGCCTGTGTTCCTGGAAGGCTTGGGGGGGGTGAGGGGGGGGGTAAGAGAACCCTGTAGGGAGCGTCCAGAGCGGTAGACTTGGGCCCCAGTGGCTGCCCATTGGCAGAGAGCAGGCTGTGTGGCACTGAGAGCCCTTTCCACGTCATACAGGGGAGCTGGGATCTGCCTCTGCCAAGGCGACTAGTACATCCTAACCAGGATGAGATTGTGAGGAACAAACAGTCCCACCAGGCACATTAAAGAAATGAAACTCAACCTGATCACCTGTATGATGTTTTCTTTTCAAGTAATTGCTTTGACTTGCATCAGTTATTCATGTGGGTTAAACTGGAATGCATTGCAATATTATACTTTTATGCAAACTCAAAGATGTAACTGTTGGGACATGGTCATAAATAATTTTTTTCAACTGGGTCCTGAGGGAAAAAAGTTTTGACAATCACTGTGTGCAGACTTTGCTGGTAGTGAGAATAGCACTTACTCACACTTCTATATTGTAACCCTCTGTTATAAGCAAACATGAGATTAGGTGTCATTCCGTCTACACTGCGAGCACTTATTCTTTGGGGCTAAATGTCATAGTGACCCAAGTCCTACAGAAGGAATGGGGAAAACTGATCTTGTGGCTAAAGCACAGGACTGGGAGCAGAGATGCCCAAAGGCTAGAGTGGATAAAAAGGGCAGCTTGCCCCAGGTCCACCATTTGAGAGGGTCCCCAAATTGATGGGTGGCTGGGGCAAATCTGAGTGAGACATTGTGACATGGTGCATGAGGTCGCAGTGCTGCTCCTGTTTGGCACTGCCATCCATAATGTGGGGAGTGAATCAGCTGCCTCAGCTAGGCGCCCATCCCACCATTGCTGCTGTTGGCATCTTCTTATCAAACCTGAGGCAAGGCATCATCCTGAGAGGCCACAGGTAGGAGCAAAAAGGTTGAGAAAACCATTCACAGTGGCAAGGGGCTGGAGCTAAGGAAGAGGCTGGGCCAAGAGCAGCTCCTTGACTGCGCACAGGCAGAGCTCCTTCCACCCAGTCCTCATGGGGTGGCCAGCAACCACATAAGCCTGGGCCTTCTCTTATCTTCTATCCTTTACCATCTTGTTTAGACACATCTTTGTAGCAATCTTTGGAAGAGCTGGGGGCTTTGGTTTTGTATTTTGCCATGGGCCACCCTGAAACCTCTGTGTGGTCCTGACTGGGAGTCAGGAAATCTAAATTCTATTCTTGGGTGTGCCTTGACCTTCTTTGGGAGCTCAGTATGCCTCAGCTTCCCTACTTTTAACATTGGGATAATACTATTTACCTGCATCACCGGGGCATTGCTAACAATTGGATAATGTTTCAAAGGGCTCTGGATGTTTTGACGGAAATGCAAAGTGTTAATATTATACATTGCTGATAATACAATGCAATGTCTGGAGGCAAAAGTTGCTTCATCTTTTCTAGAGATGCTGCCTTTGAGGTGGAAATTAAATTCCATGCTGCACATCATATCTAACAGTCTGTATAGATTCCTTCCAGGATGATAAACAGCAAAGAGACCTAAAGTGAGATGGATGGAGAATTGAGTAGGTCCAACTGGAGAGAGCTTGTGTCCTCCTTTCCCTAATACACCCCTGTTCCTTCCACTTCCCGAGGTCCAAATATGCGAGCTTTGAGGGTAAAGGGTTTGAAAGCCAAAGGCACCTCTCATTTTGACCAGTAGCCCTTATCTTTACAGTGGAGCAATGAAAACCTTGGGATTCAAATACTCCTTTGGTGAGATCATGGACTCAAAGAATGGTCTGGCAGAACACCAGTAACTGTCAGTAGGTCAGGATGCTAGGGATGTTTGAAATCAAGATCCGAGTTCTGCAGGATGAGTTCATCTCATGAGTCTGTTGTTTGAAATCTATCAGAATGGATAATTCCTGGGGAAGGGTCTGTCTGGTGTTGAGGGAACACTGACTAGTGATGTCAGTAAGTCAGTTTAGCACTGTTGACAAGAGCCATTCTTCTTTGAGCGCTGCTCGGATGTATTCAGTAATAGGTGTCTCCATGCTGGAGCGCTGGATTGGCCAGAAAAACTTTGTCCTAGTCTGTCAGGAGAGGGCAGGTGGCCTCCGCCCCCGCGCCACACCGTGGCTATATATATGGCTGCCTCCCGACCCCTTCTCAGTTTCATTTCTTCTGCCTTGCGCATCAGATCTGGAATGTCCACTCCTTGCAAATTGCAAGCAGCTTGTCCTCCTTTCTACGAGCTATTCACCCGACTGGGAGCATCTCTTCATGGATATAATTCCACCACAAGAGTCCTCCATCGTTGGGCCAGAACACCCTGTGATTATACCAGGGTTTAAACCCTGCGCCGAGTGCAGCAAGGCCTTCCCCTGGGACGATCCCTACAGGAAGTGTCTCAGGTGCCTGGGCAAAGATCACATGGTCTCAGCCTGTTCCATATGTCTCTCCTTCAAACCCCAAACCATCAAGGAGAGGGAACAACTGCACCATACCCTAGCTTCTGAGGAGGCTTGGCACTCTTCACCCGAGGCTTCGGGTTCCCACCCGGCACCTAGACACAGCTCGGCACTGGCGCCCTCATGGCACCGTTTCACCGTTGATGACCGCCGCCGCCGCACCATCTCGGTGCCGACTTTGACACCCTGGCACCTCTGCACCGCTCGAGGTTGTCCTCGGGTAGCCCAGTACTGCTGGTACCCGGATTGCTGCGGTGCTGCTCCCCATCATCTCCGGTGCTGCTGGCCCGATACAGTCTGGCCTCGCCGGTGCAGAGCTCACCCCAGCACTGGCCATATTCACCCTCAGCACCGCAGGCTTGCCATAGCCCGGAGCTGTGGAAGTGGGATTTCTCCTGCCCAGGCAGTCCCCCTTCCCCAGGCGAGGACTTGCCACGGAGCTGCACGGAGTCGCTCCTCGTGCCATCCACCCCAGAAGGGGTGGAGGCTGCTTGAGCCCTCCTCTTGCTCCCCACACCTCCTGCCCCAATCCCAACCAGAAGGGGCAAACCAGCCTTTATATCTAAGGCCTGGATCTACTGTGGGCGTTTGCCCTCACCATATAGCCCCCCGTCTTCCACTCCAGTGGGGGTTGGCACCGTAGGACCATCCCCACGATAGCACACCACCCTGCCGTTGCCGGTACCGCCTCAGGAGTCTCAGTCCCCTTCCCTCGCTTCCAGTCCGGAGGAAGGACCTTCAAGGGGCTGTAAGCGGCCTCGGCGCCGCACATCAGCCCTGTCACCATTTCACTTAAGGCTGTAGGAATGGTTCACTCGAGAGACTCCTTTCCCACCATGGCGAGCTCCCGGTACGGCCCTCTCCCCGGCACTGGGGTCCTATACGGGAAATCTGTCAGCACATTTTGATCTGTTGGGCCGGGCGATTGCCCACCTAGGTATGGAGGTGCAGCCCTTAAGTCTTCCTCCCGATACCCTCTTCAGGCCAGCCTTTGCCTCGACAGAACCCTTAACAGTCCCACCCCACCTGAGCATCTGGGACCTTGCTTGGTCCCGGTGGCAGAGCCTAAGTTCTATTGCCCCGGTTTTGGACATGGTGGGCATTAAATATCGGGTTTCCGAATCAGATTTTTCCTCTCTCGCTGGTCACCTGGTCCCCCCGAGGGATGTGGTGCAGATGGCGCTAGGCCTGGGGGAGCCCTCCCCCAGTGACTCCTTCCCATCCTCCAGGGAAGCCAGGAAACTGGACCTTTTGGGTTGTAAGGTCTACTCCTCATCAGCCTTTCAACTGCAAGTGGCAAACAACAAAGCCGTATCCAGCAGATACATGCTGGATGTGTGGGAGTCAGTTGCGAAATTTCGACTCTTGCTCCCACTTGAGGCCAGAGAGGAGTATGATGCCTTTCTTGAGGAAGGCAACATAATATCTCAAGACCTCCTCCTTTCAGCATATGACACAGTGGACACAGCCGCTCGTACCATGGCCTCGGCAGTAACCATCTGCTGGGTGACCTGGCTTAGAGAGGCTAGAGCACCCCCTAATGCACAGCAAGCAGTCCTCGACCTGCCCTTTGAAGGGGATGCCTTGTTCCCCCCAGAAATACTGTCTGTGCTGGGCACCGCTCGAGATCCCTGGGGAGAGGCCAAATACTTTGGTCTGCTTCCTCCCAGGCCCACCCCTCCCACTTAGTCTTCTGGGTCAATGCCCCGTCCCCCAAATACCCACTCATCTCTACCACAGTGGGAGCACAGGAAACTTCCTTCCACCGCCATCATCCGCTGCAAGGGCTGAGACCCCCTTCTTCCTCTCTCCTGCAGGGAAGGGACCCACCCAACTCACCGCCACCCCACTCTTGAACCTCAGGGAGTAAAGGCTTCAGGGCATCACCGCAGTAGATGGTTGGCACCCTCTTCCTCCTCTCGAAGGGGAACGGGGTTCAGTGGGAACCAACCCCCCCACCTGTTCTTTTGCTACTGCATCCACAGGTGTCCAGCCCTGACCGGGGTTTCTTTCCTCTGATCTTGGGTGGTATGGGCCTCGCCAAGACAAAGACGCCCCTCTGTCTGCACCAACAGTATGTCAGTACTGTGGTCTAACCCTACACTCCCTCAGCAGTGGCTACTTCGGGCACTCATAGGGAATCCGCCCCTCCCCCTTCCCCCCATCCTTCCCTGGGTATCCTTCAATCCTGCGTTGTTTGCGCCAGCATTCTTGCTGGGGACAAGAAGTGCGTCTCGTAGTACCCCAGCCTTTGCTGCAGAGGCTCCGAGACGTGCATACTCGGCGTTCACTCGTATGCAGGACCACTCCTGTGACCCTGATGCCCTCCATCAGGTAGGCCTTCTCGATTCCCGGTCGGGGGGGGGATACCTTCGTTCGCATACTGTCAACATGACGAGTAACCAGCCCTTTTGTGGCCCGACACTCCAGCTCGACGAGAACCACTTCCTACTCGTCAAGCGGGACGCGTCTGCATAGTCATGGCGGATCTCAGCCTCGGGGGGCAGGGGGGCAAGGCAAATGGCCCACCTCTGCCACTCTACACTTCCCCTTCCTCATGGAAATTGGGGCTTCACACACCCCTTGCCTTGCAGATAATCTCAGTGGGTGCTAGGGCATCTACCCTAGGAGCCCTTGTCCTAGGTCCACCTCACAGAAATGGTGGTCAGTTCTTCTCATACTCCGCTTGCGAAGCAGGGACCTAGTGTACCCCACTGGAACCTCCAGATCGGGGAACCTAAGAGACAGTGCCAACGTTGCATCCCAATGGAAGGGGAACAGCAGTGGGATACCTTATCGGGGTCTTTCCATATCAGCATCATTCTCTGTAGCACCAGCCCCGTCATAACCAGGCCGGAGGCCACATTCCAAGCAGAGGGGATACTTACCAAGTGACTTGTAGCTGCCTTCTCTGCCTCTCAGTCATGTATCCTGGCAGGGGGCACCCCCTGCCACCTCTCCCTCCCTTGGGGTCTTGCCACTACATCTGCTTGGGGACCTACAGCTCTACCGTGGGGTCACCCCCATGTGTGTTGGTGGCACCTCAATAGGACCGCTGTTCCTCCTCAATTCTTTGAGGAACCATTGACATAGGCTGTCTATCCATTTATGTGATAACACAGGGAAACAATCTAGAGCCCTGTTTTCCCCAATATTCAGGAATTTAGGGGTTGTACCTCCCTCAACTTGCCTTCCGACTTCCCAGAAGGTACCTTTGAGATATCAAGGATACCCTTGAGATATCATGGTTGTCACTCTGCGAGGAGATTCACTTCCTAGGTGGTAGGAAGATGAACCCTCCTTCCTTGGCAGCCGTATTTTTGGGGGCAAATCTATATCCAGGAGTTCCCCTGGTGCTTACGTTGGTGTAGCATAGCAGTAGCACTATCCCTCCTGATATTGCTATAGGCACTCGAGACTGTGACCTTATATGGCTCCTCTATGAGCCTGTTGGCTTCCTCAATTGGGCGGCCAAGCAGTAGCTGGTATATTCCCTACTTCTCTTCTCCCTCCCTCGTGTAGCCTTCATGATGGCCCTCGTGATGCGAGAACCGCACAAGATTATAGGCTAAAGTGGGCCTTCCCAGCGAACTCTCACGCTACCGAGGCCCTTACAAGGACCAATCCAGTAGCTCTACCTCAGGCCACCATGCTGCCCTGTGATGCTAGTGCCCTGGAGTTTTCCTCCTGCGATAATCTGGTTCTTGGTACCTGACTCGGCTGGAAACGTGCACTTGCACACTAATTTGAATCTTATAGCCAACATCCCTTATGTCCTCCCCACTGCTGAGCTTGACCCTCAATATGCTGCCATGAAGTGTCTCGTGAGACACTTCTTGGTCATTCTCAGGGCCCCACTCCATACTTTCCCATAACTTCACCCTCACTTGCATCGACCAGACCCCACTATGACTGGTCGTGGCCAGGCCAAGGGATAAGGTTATTCCCCTGTGGCTACCTGCATACCCCGCAGCTGACCAGATTAATCCATGACTCTTTGGTTTCCAGCTCGGGCCTTGATGTGCTCAGTCCATAAAGTAATGTTTATCCCTTTCATCGTTCTTGTGCAGGCCATGGTTATTACGGCTAACTCCGCACCTGCTGGCATCCAGTGTTTCCCCACGAGGTCACGCTGCAAGGCCCTATAGCCAGACACTATGTTCTGGCCGGCATGCCTTGTGCTACTCCATCTATATGGAGCATCTAAACACAACCTTCTATGTTCACATTGTGTCCTTTATTCCTGTTATGGTGACCTTGGTCCGACCTGCTTACGCTCATATGTCTCGGCGGGTTTGGTCCTGCCCCTGTCTTGGGTTGGCCTTCAGTTCTTGATTCTTCTGTGCCACGTCAGAGCCTGTTCACCTCTTGACTCCGGCTGGGATCTTGTTGCTGGGCTTCTCCCATATGGGGCGTGTTGCTGTGCTGAAGGTGGAAGACCCAACTCCACCCACCATCCATCAGCATTGTTAGTAGTCACCTATTACTGAATGCATCTGAGCAGCGCTTGAAGAAGGGCAGTGGGTTACTCACCAGTAACCGTCCTCCTTCGAGATGGGCTGCTCGGATCCATTCAGGTCCCTCCCCTCCATCCCTGCATCTAGAGTTGGCGACTCTAAGGAACTGAGGAGGGATCGGGAGGTGGCCATATATATAGCCGTGGGGAGCAGAGGCTGCCTGCCCTCTCCTGACAGGCTAGGACAAAGTTTTTCTGGCCAATCCGGAACTCCGGCATGGAGACACCTATTACTAAATGGATCCGAGCAGCCCATCTCAAAGGAGGACGGTTACTGGTGAGTGACCCACTGTTTGTTTTTGTCATTTTATTTTCAGGAGAGAATAGCAAAAAGTCACGGATCCCAGTGTGGCTTTTGCACTCCTGGGATTGTCATGTCCATGTATACATTACTTCGCAACTGTCCTGAACCAAAAATGGAGGAGATCGAAGAGACTTTCCAAGGTATTGTTTATTTCAAAACAGCCCTGCAGGTGTGCATCAGAATACACCTAATCTGATTAAGGCTGGCCAGTCACTCTTAGGTTCTCCAGGTAATGAATAATTCACTTTACATTGCTCAGGGGTTGCGAAGTGAACAGAGTTTGGACAGAAATAGCCTGTGGGGAATTCCCATTGTCATTAATTAACATAGTGCATAGGAACCCCAGTTGTATGCCAAAGCCCCATTGTACTGGGAGCTGTACAGACTTAGAAAAGGTGATCTCTGACCTAAAGAGCTTACAAAGTAAATAAATCCCATTATGGGGAATGGAGAGGGAACAGGACTCCTTGCTGGCAGAGAGCCAGTGGAGATGACAGAGCTGGCTTGAACACCAACCACCAGCCCATACATAGGGGTGTGCCATAAATTGGGGAGATTGAGGAGGAAAGCTCCATTATGTCAGTTCTCTTTCGTAGGGTATAGCAGTCCCTTGGCTGTTTTAATTAATAGTGGGGTTGGGAGGAGCTTGAGCTGAATCAGCACCACAGTGGCCACTGGTGCTGAATGGAGGTGAGTCACAGGAGGGAACTGAGCCTGGGTGGCTAGACATTAGGAAACCAGTGATGAGGCATGTGCAGTCGAGAGTGATGGATTTTGTGCAGAAATAGTCACACAATTTCCCTTTCCTTCGTTTTCCAACAAGCACCAGCTGATGCCTTATTGAAGGTAACAAGACCAAAAATCAGCCTTCTGTTTGTGCTCAGAAATTCTTGACTGAATGAACCTTAACCTTTAACCCTTTGCACTGGCCACGCAGGAAACCTGTGTCGCTGTACAGGATACAGACCCATTCTGGAGGGGTACAAGACGTTTGCTAAAGTAAGTGGCCTCAGATAACACTACAGATTTCTGGAAGGCAGTCAGCAGGCTTGCATGTTCAGCTGTTGATAAAATACACAGATAAACTGGGAGAAAAAGGGAATATGTTTACAAATTCCCTCCTCCCTCCACTTCTCCATCCAAATCTTGAACACAACCCTGGAACCTGTTGTTCATGTTGATAACTTGGCAAGCCCTGCTTATTAATGGCAATTGCCTTGGTTATCTCCTTTTATTCATTAGAGTGTTCAGTGCAGGTCACTAGTAAGCAGGCCTCTTTTTACAGTTCTCTTGCCAAGTCTCTTAATGATGCATTCCTGCACCACAAAGCAGCTCCCAGATGAATAGGGACATATGCATGACTAGCCACATAAAGATGTAGAGCCTAATTTGGCAATTACTATAATGAAAGATGAACCATAAAACTAAAATTAAAACGGGGTTAAGCTGGGATACAGTGCTGAATATTTCGCTTCCCCCTGACCTGCTACCCATGTTGGTTGGGGCAGTAAGCACAGCCATGCAGTTTTTACTGATCCTTTTCAAAAAGTCTCCTCTAGGGGGTGTATGGAGAAGTGGAAGGGCTAGATGCTACAGTGATTAGTATTATGGAGGTACCTTACTTGGGTAGTGAATCACAGGCTGTAAATCAATTATTAATAATCATTCACTTGTATATTATTCTGGTTAAAGTATGAAATTAAGGAGGAAAACATAGGTAGCTGTGAAACTTGTTGGACATTGAACCAAAGGAGATGGTGGGAGTTCCACTATCCAAGTTATTAAATTGGACACAGAATACACTGTAAAGGATCATCAGACTCTCAGACAAAGACACCATCCATGTCCTATTTGGGGAACAATTTATTTTGCAAGTGGATCAGACTATTTAGCTTGCTTTGAAATCTACTGATTTTTCTCTAAACAACTTTTGCCCATGCAGGACTGGTCTTGTGGGAGAGGAACCAATGGCCCGCTCTGCTGTATGATAGGAAATGATGGAGGCTGTTGTGGGAAAAAAGCTAATGACCAATGTTGCTGCATGAATGAGAAAGAAGACAATGCAGTAAGACCTCAGCACACCTTTATCATTTCTCCTCTTCTTTCTTCTCAGTACACTTTGTTGCTGGTGTTTTGTAGTTTGTTTTATTTTATATGTGCCAAAGTCTGGCCCCTTACTTTGATCTTATTCAGGCAAAACATCTGAGAGTGAGGGCTTCTACACTTATATGCTATAATGGCATTTCAGTCTAGAAACTACCTATGTCTACAAGAAGGGCTTTCCCATCAGTATAGGTAATCCACCTTCATAAGAGTTATTGCAAGATCGATGGAAGAACTCTTCTCTTGCCCTAGCACCATCTACATGGGGTTCTCAGGGCAGCTTAAGAACATGGTTTAGGGTGTGGATTTTTCACATGCTGACTAACTTAGTGAAACTGACTGCATTTTCTAGTGTATAGCAGGCCTCTCTTTGTGTTTATCCTTGCTCAGGCAAAAGCTACCATTAATTCTATTCATTTACACCAGAGTAACCTTGTGAGATTAGAATAAAGTCATGTGTGTTTATTCAGGCAAACTCAGTGGAGACTTCAAAATCTGGGTTATTGTTACTTCTGACTTTGTCATTCCACTATATTAGTGGTAGTGTTTATTGTTTAACAAAGTAACCAAGTGCATCAGATCAGAAAGGAAAATTGAATCAGAGTTACATGGTGACAAGCAGGAACATCACTGCCCCAGGGAAGGACCCAGGGCCCACGGCCTGCTACCTGGGCCCAAGCCCCACCCCTGGCCACAATCTAGCACCCAGGCCCGATCCATTGTTGGGCTTCTGCCACCACTAGCCTGGCCCCAGATCCCTGGTCGGGTTTGGGGTCGGGAAAGGCAGGCACCACTGCAGCTGGCCTGGCCTCGGGTTTCCGGTTGGAGCCAGGGCCAGGAGAGGCAGGTGCTGCTGTGGGCGGCCTGGCCTAGATTTTTGGGGGAGGGGACGGGGCCAGGAGAGGTGGGTGCTGCTGCAGTCAGCCCGGCTCCGGGTCCCCAGTCAGGGCTGGGGCTGGGAGAGGCAGGGGTTGCCCCAGGCACTTGGTGTACTGGTACTGAGACTCAGGACACATGCCAGCAACACCCCTGGTGACAAGTTGAGTCTTCTTGTTCTGAGGAAAATAGATAAAACAAATTGCTTTTTCATGTAACAGGCAATGATGTCCTCCATCTTGTTCAACCCAGCTGAGTTCCAGCCTTTGGATCCCACACAGGAGCCTATCTTCCCTCCAGAGTTGCTGGTAAATGCACTCGTATAGTAAAAGATAGACACTGATAAAACAAGGCTGAGCCAGCGCAAGCATCAGCATTCCAGTCTTTCACATAAGAACCCTGTCAGAAGTGGCACTCCATTAGTGTATTTCATTGTCCTGGCCATGCCACTGTTTAAGACAGTTGGCTGCCTTCTCTGTGTCTCCCTGTGATGGGCCCTCAGTCCTGTGATAGGGGTTTTGCACCTCAGACTGGTCAGGGATTCACAGCATCAGTAGCATCCCAGCTCCCAGGCAGGGCAAGGCCAAATACCCAAACCCAGGATCCCTAAAGTAGGTGGGTTTAGATTTTTGGGTCAGTGATGAGGTATGAGAGGTGATGGGAGTGTGGAGGGAGATGTAGGCCTGCCCACTCCACTGCATCTCAGCCCAGAGCCCTATCTGGTGGTCTGCTGAGTGAGCAGTGCTCCTGCCAAAATGCACTGACTCTCTGCTCAGTGGCCAAGGCCCTGTACTCCCTGGGTTCCTTCCTCCACACCCCTGTCCCATCTGCCACATACCAAAGTCCCCTTGCAGTGCATCCAGGTATATGGCAAGGGGTATCCCCATCAAGCCTTTCATGCCCAGGGGGCAGCAAGTCCGGGAGTCCTTCCAGGCTGGCAACCAGGAGTAGTCCTCAAGGTCACAGGGGCTGGACCCTACCAACCCACTGGCATCTTCCACAGAGGGTGGGTTTTCTAAATCTTCAGGGCCATCCTCCTCTTCCCCTTTGTCTAGTCTTCAGTGGAGGACAGCTCGTTGGGGTCCTCACCTTGGGGGTGAGGAGTACAGAGGAAAATCCAGCCAGCAGTCATCCTTTGGGTTCCCATTTGGAGGAGATCCCCTGGCTCAACTGCGCACCTCCACCTCTGTCTCCCCTTTAGCTGCCCGGTCCATCCACTTATATGGGCCTCCCTTCCTCTGGCCTGGCTCTTTGGTTCTGGGTTGGGTCCTTCGTAATGGCCTTGGGGCAGCAGGGGCAGCATGGGCACCTGGCCATGCCCTGTCCGCGGGGCAGCCACTCCACCCTGCTACACTCTCCGCTGTCAACAGGTATTCCATGAGTGCTGGCTGCTCCTCTTGACCCAGCCCAATATTAGCCAGTGGTGGTTCCATTGCCAGGGTCACTTTGAGTTTGTTCATGCCAACACCAACTCCTTCTCTTTCATTTGTAAGACAATCTCATGTTAGTGGGGCAGTGATATTGGGCTGAATCCTCTTCAGTTTTCTCTTCCTAATAAACAGCAGTCACATGAGGAGAACCGGGGGGGGGAGGGGAGCAGAAGGGACTAGGATCATGAGGGAGGCATTTCATAATCTGAGTCCATCCCATTTTATTTTCCAGACTCTGAGAGAGAAACCCCAGAAGGAGCTGTGCTTCAAAGGCGAGCGTGTGATGTGGATACAGCCCACAAGACTCAAGGAGCTGGTAGAGCTCAAGGCTCAGTATCCCAATGCCAAGCTTGTGGTAGGGAACACAGAAGTCGGTAAGAGGAAGAGCTGGGGGTCCCTTTCAATAGTCACAGTTATCCACAGAAGTGTTTTCCCAAGCATAATGTAAAACCAGTTTGGACTTCTTTAAAGCAGCCTGAGTCAAACACCTCTGGAAGTGGTTTCTGGAGGACATGTCAGGAAGGATTTTACTTCTCCCCACATGGCTCAGTCTCATGAGCAACTCTTTGTCCTGTTTGTTGTACCAGGCTAAACAAGTGCTCGTTCAGATCTGTGGACGTTTTGTGCTACCTTTTGCCAGTTATTGATGAGTTATTGGCAAGGAGAGGAACACAGATACAAAACAGACTGCACTTTTTTATTTGCAGGGGGGGAAGAGACACACAGAAAATGTACTTGTGCTCAGGTGAATCCAGTCCTGAAACTTTCAGCTGTTTTCCTGAAATTTTCAGGCGACTGGCGTACCTGATAGGATTTCAGGGTTTGCAAAACTTTCTTACTTATTTTTTTGCGGATGGGGGAGGGAGAGTGAGATTTGTAAAGCCAATATGATTGAACAGTTCTCCTAATATTTAATTCTGTTTTTCTTCAAATGCTATTCAGCCTAACATGGAGATAGTCATGAATCAATAATGTCCACATTCAGTGCAGGAGTTCATTCCTGGGGGATAAAGTTGATGGGTAATGCAAGTTGCAGGCAAATCTCTTGGGTTCTAGCTGTAAAATTTCATTACACACATGCCTACACTGACCAGCGATAAATGTGGCCTTTCTTCAGGAACTCTAAACCAGGGTGGCCAAACTTATGGAACTCAAGAGCCACAGAAGTTGATTATTAAACCTTCAAGAACCACACTGAGGCATATAGCCATGTACTTTTACCTATTAAATTCATCTGCTGATGTTCTTCTGCGAGCCACACCTTTTCATTCAAGAGCCACATGTGGCTCCAACCCAGAATTTGGCCACACCTGCTCTAATCTATTGTATAATCTGTGTAAATTATGGGTACTGACACTAACTTGTCTGGGCTACACAAAATTGCTGCTTTTCATCGAGAAGCATCTAACTCAGGGAATCTTGTTCTTCCTTGAGGTATTGAAATGAGAATAAAGAATATGCTGTACCCAGTGATAATAGCACCAGCATGGATCCCTGAAATGAATTTAGTTGAACACAAGGAGGAAGGTAGGTAAAAAGTATTGATAATATTTTGCCACTAGTGGGGTCTTTTGCAAAGGTAGAAGGGAAGGACTGTACACATGTAGTAACCCTTAGGGAGGAAGGGGTTAACACTCTGGTCAGTGAGTCCCAGGACAGCCAATAGGAACAAAGCACAGGTTTTTGAATTGAAGCAGCAGCCTTGTCTGTTCCTGTTTGGATGCAGCAGAGTGCCTGGAAGGATCAGGAGGAGGCCAGGTAGAAAGGCCTGAAGAAGGATCCAGCAACATTCTTACCAAAGATAAGCTAAATTTGTTACTGAGCAGCCGAGAGTAGAACAGGGAAAGTTTACTTAAATGCGGTCAGGGTATTGCTTTGTTTTTGGATTTCTCTGTGTTGAGCGTATACCCCCTCCCACTACCCAGTAACTACCTAAGTTAAATCCCACAGAAGCAACTCTGTGTTTCTTATCTGTTCTTTTTAATTAAAGATTTCACATTTTAAGTAAGCTCTGGTTCTGTATTCTGAAAGGCAAGAGGTTTGTGTGCATGTGCCTTAACTTGACACTCGGCAACTGAAGGGGATTCTGTCCCAGTTCCAGCTCATGCCCCAGCTGGGGGTCAATCGCTCTCCTGAGAGAGGAATAAGAGTGATTGAGGGTACCTCACAGGAAGTAATTCCCAAGTGCTCTTTCCTGGGTTTCAAGAGGCTTTTGCATTTGGGTGGTGGCAGTGATACCACTCCAAGGCCAGGAATTAGTGGCCTTGGAGAGAGTCTTAAGTCCAGACTTTAAGGCCAGTGGCGGACCCCCACCTTCTGCACTCAGAGTACCAGAGTAGTGAAACAGCCTTGACAACACACGCCACACAAATATACGAGAAAACCAAATTCCTCTGTTTATAAATTCTGAGGAGTCACGCTGAAATGAATAGGACAAGTTGCACGAGTAAGAGAAGCACATGTTAGCTGCTTATCATACTGAGTGTTACAAGGTTATTTTCCTGTTACTGGGAGTAGGCAGATAATGATAATTTTCAGAACAAAGATTCCACAGCACACAGATGTGTAAAGACCCGGATACGTGTCTTGGTAGGGACCAGGAATGGTCATTGCTGGCAAAATACTAGAATCATAGGGTTGGAAGGGACCTCATAGGTCATCTAATTCAACCCTCTACCAGAGGCAGGACCACTCCCACTAAACCATCCCAGCCATGGTTTTGTCCAGCCGGGCCTTAAACACCTCCAAAGATGGAGATTCCACCACCTCCCTCGGCAGCTCATTCCAATGCTTCACCACTCACCTTGTTAAAAAAGTTTTTTCTAATATCCAGCCTCGACCTCCCTAACCGCAAGTTGAGACCATTGCTCCTTGTTCTATCCTCTGTTACCACCGAGAACAGTTGAGCTCCATCTTCCCTGGAGCATCCCTTCAAGTAGTTGAAGGTTGCTATCAAATCCCCCCTCAATCTTCTCTTCTGCAGACTAAATAAGCCTAATGCTTTCAGTCTTTCCTCATAGGGCTTGTGCTCCAGCCCTTTAATCATTTTGGTTGCCCTCCTCTGAACTCTTTCTAGCATGTCCCTGTCCTTTTTGTAGTGGGGAGCCCAAAACTGAACACAGTATTCTAGATGTGGCCTCACCAGTGCAGAATAGACGGGAATGATCACATCCCTTGATCTGCTGGTAGCACTTCTTTTGATGCAGCCCAGTATGCCATTGGCCTTTTTGGCAGCAAGAGCACACTGCTGACTCATATCCAGCTTCCCATCCACCATGACCCCCAGGTCCTTTTCTAGAGTGCTGCTACTTAGCTGAAAGTTCCCCAGCCTGTAGCAGTACATGGGGTTTTTCCGTCCCAAGTGCAGGATTTTATACTTGTCCTTATTGAACTTCATAAGATTTTTATTGGCCCACTGTTCCAATTTATCTAGGTCTCCCTGAATCCTCTGCTTGCCCTCCAACGTGTCTACCGGTCCCCCCAGCTTGGTGTCATCCGCAAACTTACTGAGAGTGCAGTTTATTCCATCATCCAGATCATTGATGAAAATGTTGAACAGAATCGGCCCCAGGACTGACCCCTGGGGCACACCACTCATTACATGTTGCAGCTAGACATGGAACCATTGATTCCTACATGCTGAAACCGTTGATCTAGCCAGTTTTCTATCCACCCTATAGTCCACCTATCCAACCCATACTTCCTTAATTTGCCAATGAGAATGCTGTGGGAAACTGTATCAAAAGCCTTGCTAAAATCAAGGTTCATCATGTCAACGGTTCTTCCTGCATCCAGAAAACCAGTCATCTGATCGTAGAAGGAAATGAGATTGGTCAGACATGATTTACCCTTGGTAAATCCATGCTGACTGTTCCTGATCACTTTATTTTCCTCTAAGTGTTTGAGGATGGATTCTTTGAGAACCTGCTCCATAATTTTTCCAGGGATTGAGGTGAGGCTGACAGGTCTGTAATTCCCTTGATCCTCCTTTTTCCTTTTCTTGAAAATAGGCACTACATTTGCTTTTTTCCAATCCTCTGGCACCTCCCCTGTTCTCCATGAGTTTTGAAAGATAATGGCCGCGGTGCTGCTATCTCATCGGCCAATTCCCTTAGCACCCTTGGATGCAGTTCGTCCGGCCCCATGGACTTGTGCACATCCAGCTTCTTTAAGCAGTCCCTAACCTGACCTTCTGTCACGAAGGGCCTCTCTTCTTCTCTCCAATTTCAAATTTCATAGCAGTTCCATGTGTAATTGTTTATACAGATTAGTGGGTTAATTTAGATATCAAGTAATTTGAAAATGACAGTCTTCATTTTAAAAAATTGTGCTTATAAGGCATTGGATTGATAGCCTGTTTGAAAGAAGTCCTGAGTTTATTTGGATGGCAAAAGCAATGCAAACTGCTTATATACACTGCCCAGCGCACTGTGCCTCAAACTCTAGGGACATGTCTACAGCGCAATGAAAGCCCAGGATTAGTGGGACTTGAGTCAGCTGACCCATGGTAGGGAGCCATGGGCTTGAGCAATTACATTGTATATCCACCATATATTAAGGTTTTTCTAACCCGTGCTTGAACCTGGTGCTCTGATTGCTTCATTGCAGGATAGATGCACAAGTCAAAGAAACTGTATCCCAGAGTTCCTTGTGCCCCACTTTTCACCTCCACTGTGAAATGTGGCCACTCTAGTCCTAGGACCAAGGTATGCAGTGGGAAAACAGCGTTGCCTGCTCTGCACATACCAAGAGATAGCTCACTTTGCAAACGGCTTGTTCAGTTCACTCTCCCTTTGAAACCCAGAACGGTTTTTGATAGGGCACTTGCAGATTGGCAACCAAAACAGAAAAGCGTAATGCTGACCTGAACTGCTGCTGTTGGCAAAGGGGTAGGGTTGCCAATAAAGTGGATAGCTGATTGTTGAGATAGAGAAGCAAGGAAGTTGTCCCATGGAGTTGTGGGATACTTCCAACTGCCTCCCCCGATCTAATTTGCATCTATTACAGCAAAGCAACTGGGGTTGGGCTTAGGATCCCAATATAACTTGAGCATGGACTGTCCTGCCCTGCTGGTTCCTGGGATGCTGGGTCTTTGGTGTGGCCAACCCCCACAGTAGCTGGAATTGGCCACCTCACAGGGCAAGCATGCCCTTAATGTCCTCTGCCTTCCAGCCTCTCAAGCAGGCAAGGCAATACACTCCCAAAATCAATAGCCTCCAGAGTCTTTGGCCTCTCAACCCCTCAGGCAGGGTAAGGCAGCACAATCACAGCACCTGGAAGGTGACAGCGAGGGAGGGGAATGTAGGCCCATCCACTCCACTGCATTCCAGCCCAGGGCCCTAACAGTGGTGGAACAGTGTGCCACTAGATCAGCAAGGCTCCTGCCAAATCACACTGACCCCCAAAACAGCTGGGCACTTACTCGCTGTCCCTGGGCTACTTCCTCCCATTTCCCCTCCAGGTTACCTGGGCCCTGGAGTCCTCTTCGTCCTCTGGGTAAACAGCCAGCGGGATCCCGGTCAGGCCTTCACTGTCAATGGGTGGAAGGTCTGGGAGCCCCTCTCGTCCATCCACCAGCAGTAGCTCTTCCAAGTCACAGGGGCCAGACACCATTGGGCCCTCTATGGACTCAGCAGAGGGCAACTCCTCCAGGTCACAGGGTCCCTCTGTGATCTGTCCTCCAGTCTGGTTCTCCAACTCCTCTGCACAATGCAACTCCTCTAGGTCCTCCCCTGGTGGAAAGTATAGGCGTGGTTGCTCCAGGGTTCCTCTGGTACCACAGGAGGGATGTCAGGAGCAGGAGCTCTTGTGGCCAGTGAGTCAATCACCTAAAAGGCTCTCCCCGTAAGTCCATCTTTTTATTGGTCCCCCTTCCCCTTGGCTCTGCCCTTGGGTTCTCAGGCCAGGTCATGTGCAGGAGGCTTTTCTGCCCAGTAGGGGGAGTGTGGGAGGTTCTTGGCGCACTGTGCCAGGCACAGCAGCCTCTGCGGCTGCAGTGACCTCTCTCTGCGACAGGGTCCAAGCCCTGGGTTAGCACAATTGCACTTCAGTCAAGGGGAGAGGGATACCTTTGAGTCCAGGCTTGGGTACAAGCTTCCATTGCAGGAGTAACAGGCGTAGTACAGCACTTATGGTCCAGTACAGTTCTTCCTCTCTTTGTTGAGCCTACAAGCTCATATAAATAAAATTGGTATGTTTATTACATGAGAGTTGTAAATGAAATCCATCAGAAACATCTCATATAGGGCATGTGTTAGATAGCCTTCACTTGAACGTTGTCAGTTTGACATACAGGCTGTTGCTATGTAGCTCATTTTTTAGCAATCCCCAGATGCACTTGGTCACCCAGTAAGTGCTAATGCATGAGTCGTGGTTTGTATTGTTGTAGGTGGTTTGTGTGTGCAGCTTTATGTGCCTGTTGTTGGTGGATTTTGCTGTTTAGTGCGGGGGTGTCAGTCATTTGCCATGGCGGGCCAGATTTGACTTTAGGTGGACGGTACATACCATGAACAGAAATATTAGGGCCTACACTATTTCAGATTCATGGAACTCTGTGTATGCAAGACTATGATCTGAGAAACCACAAGACCACACTTTCTCTTAGTTAAGAAGAGACTGCGGTCTCATGGAGTACAATTGTGGGCCAGACAAAAGAGGTTCATGGGCTGTATGTGGCCCATAGGCTTTATGTTTTACACCTCTGGGTAAGTGCATGTTTGGGCAAGAGAGAAGGTTGAAATTTTTAAGTTGAAAAATGGTATTAGTGAATCAATGAAAAAATTTTTATGAGAGAAATGTAGTGCTGCATGCACCTTCCTTTGTCTTCCTGGGAAACATGCCTTGGCTGTTGGTAAAAATTCTGTTGTTTTTTCTTGAAGGTATTTGCTTTGGTGCCGCCTGCACTCTTAGCTCTGTAGAAGTGGTACTGAAGAAAGCTGTGGCTGAACTTCCTTCCTACAAAACAGAAGTGTTCCAGGCTGTTCTAGAGCAGCTGCGATGGTTTGCAGGCCCGCAGGTCAAAAACGTTGCGGTAAGTGATTTGGAAAAGCTAGTGAGCTAATGCTGGAGGGAGGGGCAAGAAAATAGAGAAAGCATATGTGGTCCTTGCATACATCAGAAAAGATATTTTAGGTAGAGACAAGGAGGTGTTAGTGATTCTGGTCCCCCATATTTAAAAAAAATGAATTCAAATTGGAACCGGTGCAGAGTGAAGCTAAAAGGATGGTCTTTTGCATGGTAAATCTGCCTCATGATAGAAGACTCAAAGAACTTGGTTTGTTTAGCCTAACCAAAAGAAGGTTGAGAGTTGATATGATTTCTCTCTGTAAATGTATCAAAGGGATAAATACCAGGGAGGGAGAGGAATTATTTGAGTACAGCACCAAGAACAAATGGGTGCAAACTGTGCATCAGGAAATTAAGGCTTGAAATTAGAAACAAGTTTCTAATGATCAGGGGAGTAAAGTTCTGGAATAACCTTCCAAGGGGAGCTGTGGGGTGGGGGGGGGAACTTCCTTCGAAACTGAGCTTGATAAATTTTTGGAGGGGATGATGTGATGTGATGTCCTACTTGGAAATTGACTGATCTTTGGCTTCTGGTCATGGGTATGCCAGTGGCCTGAAAAGGGAGGGTAGATGGAATGGGTTCTGAATTATTACAGATAATTCTTTCTTGGGTGACTGGTTGGTGAGACGTGCCCACGGGCTCAGGGTTTAACTGATAACCTTATTTGGTGTTGGTAAGGTATTTTCCCCCAGGGCAGGTTGGTTAGGGTTCCGTTTTTGGGGTTTGGTCCCCCCCCCTTCTCTGTAGCATGAGGCATGGCTCACCTACTGGTGAATTCTCTGTGTCTTAAAGTCCTTAAATCTTGATCTGAGGATGTAAATAACTCAGTTATAGGTTAGAGGCTTATTGTTGGAGGGGGTGGGTGAGGTTTAGTGGCCTGCATTGTGTAGGAGGTCAGACTAGATTATCTTATTGGTCTTTCGTGATCTTAGAGTCTGAGTCTATATACTTAAGTGAAAAATTGACTGAATAACTGGCCTGTCCCATTATTATATGCCCAGTGCTCCTATCTATACATTTGAAAAACACCGTGTCCCTTTCTTGTGGATTCTTTTCCCATAGAATTCCATTGCAGGCCAATATAGACTGTAGGCTATCTTGTCTTGTGTCATCTTAGGTTATGATGTGCCACTGGCAGTGCACCCAGGAAAAGAAAACAGAATCTGCTTCATTCATTACCATTACCAGGTGAATAGGAAAACTCCAGAGCAGCCTCACAATGAGGTCCAATTTAATGAAGAAACATTTAGGGCGAATCCAAAACTGTGAATGGTCATTACAACAAAAGCATGACCATGAAGCCTCAGAACACTGCCCCATAATTCCTCTCTCAGGAAAGAGACTGTCTTCTACAGACTCTATGATGGCTTTAGAAGGCAACACACAGCAGGGGCTTTTCTTGGGTGATGTGGCAACATCTAGGTTCAAGTGCTTCTTGAATGCTGAAAGGCAGAGCCAAAGTGGCTTTGTGCTGATTTGAGTCTCCTGTGCTCACAGTGGTTTGACTCCGTAAGGAAGATGGGAGACAGGCAGATGTGGGTTGGAAAGGCCTATAGTACTTCAGTGTGACACTAACACAATCAAGCTGCCCAGTGATGAGTGTGGAAGCTGGTACTGCCTCAGTGCTTAGAGGGGGCATCTTCCTCTCCTCTGCAAATCCCAGTTCAAGTCCTGCTTTTAGGGCTAGTCAAGAATGTGAGCATCTATAGATCTTAATAGATCTCTCCTCTGTGATTTGCAAGTTGCCTAAGGCTCTGTTCTTTGGTGTCTAGAGAGACCTTGAATAAGAATCACTGTTAAAGTAGGCTTACAAACATAACACAGGATTACAAACTGAAAGATTGTGAGTGCCCTCAATTCCTACTGTAGCCAATGGAAACTGAGCCATTCAACATTTCTCAGGAGGCACTCAGAATCTTACAGGATTGAGCCTTTGATCATGGCTCCAATATTTGAATTTTGGATTAGAGAAGAGGTTCTCAAAGGCTATGTCTACACTGTGAATTTAGTTCAAATTAAGGAGGATTAATTCAAACTAAATTAGTGCATATCCACACTGGTTTTCATGAGTTCGGTAAGGAAAGCTTACTTCAAAATAGTAAAACCTGCCTTTAATTCGAACTAATGGTTAGTTTGAACTTATTAGCTTGAACCAGGGGCGTTGCTAGCGCTGGGCACCCTGGGGTACATGCCCCGAAGCCTAGCGCCGGTGCCCCGGATCTCTGGCCCAATTGGGTCGGAGATCTGGGGACTGGCCACCCGCAGCTGTGGCAGCCCCCTCCCCGTCCGGGAATGCGGGGCTCGGCCTCCTGCGGCTTCTTCCGGCTCCATCCCTGGCCAGGGATCTGGGGCCCGGCCTCAGTGGGCAGTTCTGGGGCCAGCAGCGGCCCCGATCCCAGCCGGGGATGTGGGCCCTAGGTGCTCACAGCGGTGCGGCAGTGCTGGGCCTTGTCCCTGGCCAGGGGGCATGGCCTGGTGGCTGGGGGCGTGTCCGGGGGGGGCGGGGGGGGGGCCGGGGCCTGGGCCTGGGCCTGGGCCTGGGCCCCGGGTCCCTCCCCCAGCCAGTGAAACCCCTGGTTTAAACTAACCCAGTGTAGATGCGTTAGTTTGAACTAACCATTAGTTAGAATTAAATGCCGTTTGACCTTCCTCCTAGGGTGCAGGGCACCAGGAAGGAAGTGCCTTCCTCTTTTTATGGATTGGGTAGGGGCATGGCCCTTCTTGGGTGTCATGTAGGCACACTTCCCATGGTTCTCCTCTCCTAAGCCAAACCAGCAAGTCCTGTGCATGGACATGCTAGTTCAATTTAAGTTTCTAGTATGGACATGCTAGGTTGATTTAGGTTTCTGGTGTGGACACGCTAGTTTGAACTAAGTTAGTTCAAATTAATTAGTGCAAACTAATTTTGATTAATTTGAACCAACTTAGTTCGAACTAGTGTTCTTAAGTGTTGTGAGATATTTAGGTCAGCTGGCAGATACAGAGTAGTTTATTTGGAGGCGGGGTGGTGGGCGGGCACAAGCCTGCCCACTGCTAAAATGCCTCCCCCAGCCTGAGGGGAGATTGCACTAGACCTGGGTCCAACTGAAGGCGGGGGACAACTAATTAGAAAATGGATGGGTGTGAGGTTATAGGTTCAAAACTAGGGATTTGGAGGGGGCACTAAGCAGAGGACCCTGGACAGCACCCACTGCTCCTGGAGGGCGTCGAGGGAGCCAGTGGACGCTGCCCAGAGGAACTCTGCCTGGAACTGTGAATGGACGAGGGACCGGAAATAGACCCCACAGTCACAGGCCCCTCCCTCAGCCAACCTCCTCTTGCTGGTCTTGTAGATGGCTAATTTGGCATGTGCCAGGAGGAGGTTAGCAAGGAGGCCCCGAAACTTTATGGGGCCTCAGTTATACAGAGTAGCAGAAGAGAGATATATAAGGCCCAGGACGTTAAAGCCTGTGTATCCCAGAGATTGACCAGGGTGGCTGCAGGGGATTGGGAGCACCTGCAAGCAAATAGGAGACAGCCAGGTGCATAATAAAAGCCCCCCTGCTGCAAACAGAGGTTGCACAAGCTGGAGAAGGAGCAGAAGATCAGTGTTGTGCTGCAGAACTTATAGAAGGCATCGGAGTAAAGACAGGAGACAGGCAAACAGAGGTAAATACAGAGAGCAGGAGAGGAAACCCAGCAGAACGGGAGACTGAGTGGAAAACCTGAAAGGTGTAAAGGAAGGGCAAAACAGCCCAGGGGAAAGAAATGCAGGACTGGGACTTGGTCAGCAGTGCATAGCTGCATCTCTTAAGGACCCTGGGCTGGGACCCAGAGTAGAGGGTGGGCTTGGGTCCCACACCGCCCCGTGCCAGTAGCAACACCAGTGGCAGCCCCTGTGACCCATTAGCCTGGCAGAGTGTGAGACCCACCACCACGAAGATACTCCTGTTTGCCACAATGTAGACATACCCAAAGTGTTTAAATGGGCCCTGTCATGGACCCCTTTCTGTATGGCAGCAGATAGCAGTGTGGGGAGCAGGGGGAGCAGCAGCTGCAGCAGTGATGTGCACGGCAGTGGCTGGGGAGCTGCCCATCAGTGGAAGGGTGGCTGCTGGGAGCAGCAGCCTGGGCTGTAGTTTGTACTGGGGAATGTGCCTGATAGCAGTGGGGGCTGTTACTGTGGGAGGTGGGTGACAGTGGCTGCCAGCAGCAGTTGCAGTAGGTACCAACATGAGCATTCTCAGCACCAGCGTGGAAAGCAGGGAGTTTGTCAGGCAAAAGTGTATGTTGCAGCATCTGTGCAGTGTCCCCTGCTTTGCCAGCAGCTTCCCTTCACCTCTGCTCCCCTTAAAAGGTCACTGGACCCCACTCTCAGCCTGGTGCCCATGGCACGCATGTCCACCACTTTGACAATCTCTGGATTAGAACATGAGTCATTTTCTATGAACAGCTAAGGGCCACCCTTGAAAACCAGTTCAGTTAAATGCCTTTATTGTTTAGAATATGTGCTTTGGCGGTTTTGACTGTCAACACTGGAGCTTAATTAAGGCCCAGAAATTGTCATGGTGTCAGAAGAAACCCAAATCTCGTGAAATTCTAGATTTACATTTGAGTAAGTGATAGCAAAGTTGCACTAGCCATACTGTCCCAGCTATTTTCTAATCCATATGTTTGATGTACATTATTTCAGGCTCTTGGGGGAAACATAATGACTGCTAGTCCAATTTCTGACCTCAACCCAGTGTTTATGGCATGTGGCAGTAAATTGACATTGATGTCAAATGGTAAGTTTATTCAAAGTTCTAACTGACTCTGAGGGATGTAGTCTAATCAGTACTTTTCCTATGCCTGCTTTGTCCATGCTAGAACATCCAAAAAAGAGTTCACTGTGTTCACATTAGGGACTCTCTTTTAGTCTTTCTGAGCACTAAAGAGTGAGGGAAAACAACAGGGTTATCTGTGTTCAACAGCCTTGGTAAAACAGAAGAAATCCTGTGGCACTTAAAGACTAAGAAATTTATTTATTGCATGGGCTTTTGTGGAAGAAAATTCTAGTTCATCAGATGCTTAAAAGATGGTGGATCTCCTTGTTCGTTTTGCTGAACTAGATTAACACAACTGTCTCTTTGAACTTAGCCTCAGTAAAAGATCCCTTTTGCATTTGCTATTGCAGATGATTCCTCACTACCTTATCTCAAGCCACTGTACGCACGCATGCACACATGCACGCACGCACAGAGAGAGAGTGAGTTGACAGAAACAGCTCATTCCCGAGGAAGAGGTAAAGAAATTATAGTGACTGTGGGAGTGAAGTCTGTTAGAAGAGCAAAACAAGCTGTCCCAGAGGTATATTGCATTGGGTTGAATGTTATCTTTATTAACTGCTCATTACACCTTGATGCAGTAAGTGAACAAGTAGGAGGGGTCATTAGTCATTTTATGATTAAAAAATGCAAAAGCTTACATTTTCAGTGATTTCCCAGAGACCCTTATCTGGTTACACTGACACCTAAATAAGTAGTATTAATAACTATGTGGTGAATGTAATTGTACCCACCCCATTAACTGTTTACAGGTTTTGCAGATATTGCACAGATGCTTTACCCTCAAACTCATTATTTTCTACAACAAAAATTAATTCAAAGTCCTTAACAAGCAAGGCAGAGGACAGGGCTGTCCTTGGAGAGGGTGAGTGGGGTGACCATCCTGCGCCCTGCAGTTCTGTTGGCCCCGCACTGCTACCCCTCCCCCCCACTGCTGCACTGTGCCCCCTCCATCTTCAATGGCAAGCTGAAGGCAAGGCTTGGGGCAGGACAGGGCGGAAGTGCAGAGCTTGGCTGGGCTCATCTGCACTCCACCCCTCCCCCCACCCCCCCCCGCCAGTGCAGAAGGAGGCAGGGGCCCTGACAGGCCATTTGGCCCTGAGTCCTATTCGTCCCTCAGGACAGCTCTGAAAGAGGGGGAGGAAAGGTGATAAGCAATGTTCCTTATGTAGGAGATGAAAATAGAGAGGAAAAGATAGCTAAAATAACTGTTAACTAGTATTTTACTTACAGAACAGCAAGGCTTGCCTTCAGTAATTCCATTTCCAGAGTAGCTTTCATTTAGACCAGGTGCTCAATTTAATTTTTTCCTACAAAGTCCATGTTTCCATCATTATAGCATCATGCTTCCTGTCAGCCTTTGAGATCAGCGATGATGCCTGATTCTTCATACAAAATATGATAAAGATCATATATGGTATTTGCTATTCAGAATATATAACAGGTTTTATTTAAATAAGATCCTTTTGGGAACTGAGAAAAAGTGCTCGTTTGTAATGTTCTCTTGAGAGCAGTGAAAAATAACATTGGGATTAGTACTGGGTAAAATCTTTTTACCAAAACTGTTTGCAGAAAAAGAATGAAGGTTTAGTAACATTGAAATATTTGTGAGGCAAGGTAGGTAGGTTAATATGCTGTTTTGAACTGTTGGTGAGAAAGACAAACATTTGAGCTACACAGAACTCTTCATGAAGCCTACAACAACACTGCAATCAAGATTGGGAATTTTGTCAGTTTTGCTGAATTGTTTCAATGAAAACCTCCATTCTTTAAGAAAAAATTCTAAAAATGTCATTTTATTCCAGTTTAATTTTTAAAAAATATAGCAAGTAATGCTTGAAATGGAAACAAGAATATTTAATTATTTATTTATTGAATTGCTGAACAATTGCGTTTCGATCAACCCAAAATGATTTTTTTTTCAATGTTTTGGAATTGGGAGCAAACTGAAAAATCATTTATTCAGTATTTATTAATTAGGGTGCTGGAAACTGATTCACTTGGATGTTTGGAATGAATTAGAATGAAAGGAACACATCCCAAAGTTTTTATTTCCTGTTAACTCAGTCCTTATGCAGGCAAAGCTCCCACAGAAGTGAATGTGAATTGTGCCTCTGTAAGGACGGGTTGAATTTAAGGAAATGCTTCTGGATTTGGCTAAAAAGAGTTGGAAATTAAGAAGGAAAATAACTGATTATCAGATCAAATTCAGTTTATGTAAATGCAAGGTCTTCCTGTGGTGGCTTCTGGGGAAGGTGAAGCAGGCGGCCACCTAGGGCCCTAAGCAATAAGGGGCCCTGTCTTCAAGTTGGTGGACAGATAGGAAAATATAGAAAAAAAATAGAAATTGTTCCATATAGCAGAGCTAGTACGGCTGGAAGCTTAAGCATTTTTCAGGCTTGGCTCATCAAGGCAAACTATCATTAAGATCTGTTTTTCCTCTGAACTGCAGATTTCACCATTATCTGCCCATTACCTTCATATTGACATGCTAAAATAGCAGGAGTAAGGAATAGACAGCACAATAGAAGGAACTTTTCCAGTGGTTTAGTTCCTCAGTGTGGCCATTTATTCTGCCATTTTTTAAATTTTTTGAAATATTGCCTTTTCTTTTGCTTTTTTAACTGTTGTTCTTTTGCCTTTTCCTTTGCGACAATTTTTAGTTTGCCTTTGGTTAGCTCATGTTACCACGTAGGTCTATATAGGCTGCTACTTATAAATACAGTGCTGCCCTCAAGCAATCATTACAGCTGTGTGTGATGTCTGTGCTGTATGTATTTCTTTTGGTAAGTAATTTTTTAGCTTCTTCTGTAGTTACTCTTTAATATTTTGGAGGGGGCCAGAATCTTGTAAAATTGAGTAGTTCAGAGAGTTTCACTGAAATTTGGTGTTTTTCATTTATAGGTACACACTAGAAATCTTCTTTTCACTTATTTTTATTATTCTAATTATTTGTATTAGTCTAGTGCACATAAACCCAAACATATATAAAAAATTTGAAACATTTGACTGCCAGAATTTTAAATGTGGTATTTTAGTTATTTTTGAACCATCATTAATTTTACTACTTTTTATTTATTAATTAATGCACATACTTTTTTAAAAAAAGTAATAAATATTCATTTTAACTTTATAGTTCAGCATTAGTTCATGTATGTTAAGTGAACGATGATCAGCTCACAAGCTTCATGATGGAAAGATCTTTAAAAATATGACACCCAAGAATAATTTACCGGTTCCAAAGGGATAGTCATTTTAGTCTGGTTCAGCAAAACAAACAAGGAGTCCTGGGGGGTGGTGGAGCATGGTTAGGGCCAATGTTCCCTGTAAGCTGTGCCAGTGAGCAGTGGCGCAGCCGCCACTGCTCACTGGCACAGCAGGCACTGACCCCAGCGCAGGTCGGGCAGCCACAACCATACCTGGCCCCAGAAACATTTCTCCTGGGTGCCAGGAAGCTTGGGGTGGGGCTGGCAGGGAGCAGAAGCAGGGAGAAGGAGGAGCTGGGGTCGGGGCTGTTGGGGAGCAGAAGCTGGGGAGCAGAGGAGCTGGGGTCGGGGCT
>ML682004.1:45746383-45832241 GCA_007922195.1 Podocnemis expansa
GGGGAGAGGAGGAGCTGGGGTCAGGGCTCCCAGTGGGCAGACGCAGAGAGCCGGGGTCGGGGCTCCCAAGGAGCAGAAGCGGGGAGTGGAGAAGCCAGGGTTGGGGCTGGTGGGGAGCAGAAGCAGGGGAGCGGAGGAGCTGGAGTCGGGGCTGGCGGGGAGAGTAGGAGCTGGGGTCAGGGCTTCCAGGGAGCAGAAGTCGGAGATCGGAGCTGGGTTGGGGGCTCCTGGGCTGGGAGCAGATTAGAAGTGGGAGATAAGCTCATGCCACGTGGGGGGGGGGGGAGTTGATGTGTAAGGAAACATCTTGTTTCCCTTTCAGGTCATTAGTCCCAGATAGATCAGTGCTTCCCAACGTTTTCTCTCCCATGGCATTCCTTGCTACCTCTAATTCATTTGAGGCACACTGCCATATAGTTTCCAAATGAAGCCATGTATTTTCATGAGCCAATGAGCCAATCCAGAGCTCTTTGAGTAGTTTTTCAAAAAATTTTGTGGCACACCTGTGTGCTGTGGCATACTGGTTGGGAAACAGTGAGATAGGTAGACACAACACACAAATTCCACCCAAGAGTCAGAATAAACACAGAAAACTGTATAGAACCTTATACTACTTTATTAACACGCAGCATTTCTACAGCACTTTCCGCCCCAGGATCTCTCAATGGCTCACTATAATAGGCATTCACACATGTTTGGCTCTGTGGTATCCAAGAGGCACACCCCACCTTGTGCTCACATTTAAGTGAATGGCCCTGACAACGCATCATAGGCAAACTACATGTGTCCTCCCATTTTGATATCTTTACCAAGTGCCATAAACAATGGCTTTAGGCGGAGGCGTCCCCTCCATGTATTTTTAGCACACCTCTGTTTTCAGTTGGAAGTTGGTAAAGGAAAGTTCAAAGCTTGCAGACAAGAACAACAAAAAACTGGTAAATGGGGATTGTAGCAGAGGGAGAAGGCAGCCTGATCTAACTTTTTCAGTAAAGTGGAAAAACTGTCATTGACCTTAATTTACATTAGCTCAAGTAATATGTAAGCCTAAATCAGGGTGACTTCTTTTAGCTCAATGAGTGAGATCTAGTCAGAATTGGCACATTCATTAGGAATCTCTAAAAGAATAATAGAATTGTATTGGCTATCTGTGATCATCAGCTCTTATCAGTGTAATTTCTTACAAATTTTCTTTATGTATTTTCACATCTTCTAAAGGTGAGCTGAAATGACAGACAACCAAAATGTTTGTTGTTCTGGAAAAGGTAATGGCTGGTACACTGAACACATTCTTAGACATTTGTCACCTATACACTGACAGAAGATAAGTTCCCATTCCTGGCCTAGTTGGTTGATATATGTGGTACATTTCAAGCTTTCTAGTGCAGATGCTGAAAGAGGCTTCAGGCTAATGAATAATGTTAAGACAGAGCCTTGTAACAGGTTGGATGTTTCTCATCTAGACATGCTAATGCGCATCAAGTCATATCTAAGTGCTGGATTCAAGGCTGACCTAGACTCGGTATATGCATTCTGGAAATGTGACAAAAAGACAGGCGTCAAAAACTGAGGTGTAGAGGAGGCTTGATAGGCAGCATCATTGCTTCATATTTGTTTAATAAAAATGTTAAACTGAAATACTGTGGTTTTATTAATTTACTAAAGTTTGAACAAAAGCACATCTATACAATGTTCCCTCTCTAAGCTGGTGACGCAACGGAGCAAGTTATGGATGCACTTGGGGAGCTGATGGGCAGTGGCTCAGGGGCCTGGTCCCGGGACAGGGAATGGGTAGGGAACTTGCTCAGCTGCATCCATAAGTTGCTCAGCTGCATCATCAGCTTAGAGGAGAAATTGGTTAAGGCTGCAGGGGATCTGGGGGCATGGGGAAGGTAGCATTGGGGACCTATAGTGGGCCCTGCAGCGAGCCCCACCAGGAGCTTTGCAGTCCCTGAGAAGTACCTGGGGCACTGGTCCAGGCCCCACCCTCTGCCAGCAAGCCCACCCCCAGCCAGCAGGGAACAGGGCTGGGAGCGGCTTCCACTGCCGTGGGCAGCTGGGCCCCGAATCCCCAGTTGGGGCTGGGTTGGGAGCGGCTTCCGCAGCCACAGGCAACTGGCAGGGCCATCCCTAGGGGGGTACGGGGCCTAGGTTAAGCGCAGGGCCCCCGTCCACCCCAGCTCTGGGGGGCGGGGCCGGCCAGCCCACGGGAGTGTCTGACAAGGCACATCATTCCCTAACCCCTCCAGGTTCCTGTTGCTGACTATCAGGAGCCAAGAAGCTCTGCAAACAGGAGTAGGAGGCAGGGTGATGGATCATGCTGTCCCTGGGATTTCCATCCCTGTCCCTCCCATGAACTTTATTGTGATGCTTGCCTTCCTCACAATCTTCTGAGTGGCAGCATGACAGTGGGGAGCAGGGGAGGATAGAGTGGGGTGTCAGGAGAGTAAGAGAAGTGTAGCTGGGTGGCAGGCACCAAGGAGGGGAGCACAGGATCTGCAGTTTCCCATGATGTTCCTGCCCTAGGCCAAATGCCTGGACATGCTGCAGGGCAGAAAATTTTAAAAGGCTCTGGCCTGGTCCCAGCTTACAGGTGCATGTAAACCAGGTGGGGGAAGTTGGGAAACCCATGAGGCAAACAAATCCATTTTACTCAGGATGGGAAAAGCAAGAAGGATCCACCTGGAAAGAAAAAGAACAAAATACAAGATGAAAGTCGTGTCTGATCACCAGCCATTTACAGTCATCACACAGGAGGTCTGAGGAAGCAAGACACAGGAAGTTCCAGAGATTTGCTTGAGAATCAGCAAATATAAAAGATGGGTAAAAAGATGAAAACTTACCCAGTGTCTGTGGTAGAAAGAACAGGCAACACTAATTGTCACCTACTAACCCTGAGATGGGTAGGGGGAATTCAAACGTCAAGAGATTAGTTTAAAAACACAGTATAAACTTGCCCCCCCCCCCCGGACTTATTTTTGCCATTTTTGTGATTTTTGATCTCTTGAAACTGACAATACTGTATAAATTAATACCATGTATTTCACTCAAGGAACTTCCTTTCCTATCTGTATTCTCTGTGCTAGTGTAGCAGGCTTCTGTAGCCACAATGTAGGGATACAGAGAGAGAAAATTAATTGAATGTACCTTTTAAAGCATCTGTTAGGCAACACGGTATCTGTTCTTTAATATCATAACTGAAATAACTAACTCAGTTTAACAGACATTGTAACCAATGTCCAACAAAGCTTGATGTTGTAAATTTAGAACTCTATTTTGTATTCTTGATAAAACTTCTTCTAAGTGTATACTCTGGAATTTCATTTAAATGTGTGAACAAAATGTGTGAATGAAGGGTGTGTGCAGTGGCATCGCTGGCGCTGGGCACCCCGGGGCACGTGCCCCAGGTCCCAAAGCCAGTGCCACGGATCTCCGGCCCAATTGGGCCGGGGATCCGGGACCCAATCCCCGGGGGGCCGCGGCCACGTCTACACCAGGGATCCGTGGCCTAGGTGGCCGCCTGGCAGGCCCCACCTCCTGGCCAGGGATAGGGCCAGGGGGAGGTCACGTTGCTGCTGGCAGCTAGGCTGCGGCATGGTGCGGCCCAGCTCAGCCCGAACCGGCTGCTGGAGGCTGGGCCCGCGGCCACAGCCCCGGATCCCAGGCCGGGGATGGGGCCACCGCGGCCCCCAGCAGCCAAGCCCCGGATCCCCAGTGGGGGACGGGATCGCCGCAGCTGCGGGTGGCTGGCTGGGCCACGGATCCCCAACTGGGGACGGGGTTGCCGCGGCCACCAGCGGCCAGGCCCTGCATCCCTCGCCAGCCACCCATGGCTGCAGCGGCCACAGCAGCCCTGTCCCCGGCCTGGGATGTGGGGCTGCGGCCGCAGGCCTGGCCTCCAGTGGCTGTTTTGGGCTGGGCTGGGCTGCGCTGCGCTGCATCACACCGCGGCCTAGGTGCTGGCAGTAGCATTGCCTCCCCCCGCCGATATCCCGGGCCAGGGGGCGTGGCCTTCTGGCTGGGGGCAGGGCCTGCCCTCTGGGAGTGGGGGCTGGGCCCGTGCCTCGGGTCCCACCCCAGCGACGCGCCTGGGTGTGTGTGATGGAATCAGTCAATACCAGCCTGTCCTGATGAAATGCAAGTACAACCTTAGTGGTTAAGTGATGCAAAGAACTCCCACAAAAGCGAGGGTCCACCCCAGAAAGAAAAGAAGAAAACACAAAGCGAAAGTCATATCTGTAAATGGCTGGTGATCAGTGATGACACAGGATCCGTGGCCCAGCCTGCCTTCCAGCCTCACCACTTGGCCTGGGTGGGGACAGTCCTTGGCCTGGCCTGCCTGCCATCCTTTTGCCTGGCCACCAACCCAGCATGACCCAGGGCCCAGAGGGGAATGTGTGATGGTGTACACCCTGGGTTATGACCTACATGATTTTCCTGTTCACTTGTACACTGGAATTGTATGATTTGCTGCCAATTGCACCATCCAATGTTTCTATGTGGATGGTAATAACCTATTCTACATCATTTCTATGATGATATGTTTCCTACAACTTCATATGTGTGAACAAACATGTAACATGCTTTTTATGGCTCAAGGATAAGGAAAGAGACAGAGGTCTCCCAGCAGCAGTGAGCCTGACAGAGACAAAGGTATGCTAATAGAGGTATCTGTGAAGAGAAAAGAATCAACTCAGCCCTGAAAGGGGGAGGGGCTGAGGGGTTTGGAAACAAAGATTGAGACAAGCATCTGACAAAGTGGGATTTTCTCCCATGAAAGCTCATGCAAAAAATAAATCTGTTAGTCTTTAAGTGCCACACAACTCCTTGGTTTTTTTGCTGGACTAGACTAACACAGCTATCCCTTTGGAAATTGAGACCTGGAAGTTTTAAAAGGTTTTTTGAGCTCAGACTCTCCATCTTGAAACAACTTTAAGCAAGATATGGGCCCTGCCTGGCCTCAGGCAAAGATTGGCTGTGCAAACGTCTAACAGCGAAACACCTTGAGCTAAACTTGTTTGGACTATGAGGTTAGTTTAAGTAGAATTATTATGTTAGCATGTGTGGTTTACCTTTTTTTTTTTTTTTTTCTTGTGGCTTCTCCTGACTTACTTATACTGTGATTCTGCCATGCTTGACCATATTCTCACTTAGAATTATAATCTGATCAATAAACTAGTAGTTGTTTTACCCACAGCTGTGTGATCTTTAGGGGGTGTGAGTGAAGGAGGCTGGGCACAATCCATTTCTTTGTTAAATGGAGGGACTTAAGTGTGTGGTGGCTGGGAGTGGTTCCCAATCTCTGTAGACAGTGGCTCCTGGTGTAGTAACGGGCCAGGGGTGCTTGCTCCCTTGAGTAGCCAGGGGGCATACACCAGCTGCCTGGGACCGACTGCATGCTAGAGGCTGGAGTGGACTGACTCAGGAGTGAGTGGTCACTTGGCAAAACAAGATGAATCAGGGTTCAGGAGTGGGAATTGGGAGGTCAAAGCAGCACACTGAACGGGATCTGGGGAGCAGTCTGTCACAGCATGATCCCTGATCTACCTGCCCCCCACTAGCCTAGGGAGAGTTTTGGATCCCCAGCACCCTTGTCCCCCTCCATGGTCAGGCTCAGGGTCCCACCAGACTCCCCCCAGTACTAACCTGGCTGTGTATTCCCCTGGGCTGGTGCTGGCAGTGTCTGCTGGAGGAGGAAAGGGTTAAACCTCCCTCTCCCCTCCAGCTAATTGCTCGGCTGGAGGCTCCAGGGGGAGGGGCGGCCGGCAGCCCAGCTATTCACCGACACAGCAACCTCTGAGTGAGCCTGTGCCTGCTGGCCAAAAACATTCGGGGCTCACTGTGGGAGAGGTGGGGCTTGTGCTGATCCTTTCTGGGGGGAGGGGTGCGGGCCCCGCAGGGCCCCCAAAGCACCGGGCCCACGTCAAATGTCCCATTTGACCTACCCTAAGGGCGGCTCTGGTGGCTGGGCCTCGGATCCCCAGCTGGGGATGGGGACGGAGTAGTTGCCGCTGCTACAGGCAGCTGGGCCCTGGATCTCTGTCCCAATCAGGCCGGAGACTAGGTGAGGTGCCCCCCCCCCCCCAGACCTGGGGCACCGGTGCTGGGATTTGGGGCATGGGCCCCGTGTGCCCAGTGACGCCCCTGGGCCCCACAGTGGGCCTTTGCCTAGGGCCCCCACCTCTGAGGTCCTCCTTACATGCCAGACGATAATTATTTACTTGGCTGAAATGGGTGAGCATTGACTGATATACTCATCCAACCATTTGTTTCTCTTGTCTCTCCTTGTTCTACAGAAGGCAGAAGGACTATAAGAATGGATGAAAAGTTCTTTACTGCTTACAGAAAGACAGTACTAAAGCCACAGGAGATATTGCTCTCTGTTGAGATGCCTTATACTAGGAAGGTGAGATGCTGCAATTAACAATAATCACTTTAATGGCTGAGTAAAGCTAAGCTGATGTTATTCTATAGGGGACCCAAAAGTGCCTAATGCTTCTAAGCTAATCTTTCCTTGAAGGCTGATTTCCAGCAGAGATGTCCTTAATTAGCTTCTGCTGCAGGGATCTCAAACTCAAATCACCACGAGGGCTGCACAAGGACTAGTACAGGGCTGCACCACTGAAACCTTTTCATGCAACAATATTACAAATATCAGTAATGATAGTGGTGTTGTGGGCCACAGGAACTAGCTTTAGAGGATGCATGAGTCTCATGGGCCACGTGTTGGAGACCTCTGCTCTACTGGATCACTAGAAGGAAAGTCACTTTTAGAAGAGCTTAATGGAACAGCTGCCCCCTTCTGTACTGCAAGTGCTCTGTTTTCAGTTTTGGCTACAGTAATATGAAAGATGCCCAGTCAGTAAGTCTTGCCACTAGATGAGGGACTCTGAACATTATTTAACTATCTTCTTGGGTCTGTCCACCAAGCACTATAGACGTTCTCCATGTATTGAACTTCTTAGGCTATAAAGAAATGTAGGCGGTTCCACAGAAGATAAAAACAACTCCATGAAAATTAAGGCACTACTGTTAACTGCAATAATTAAGAGTATTTTCTTCTGAAGCTATCTGAAAATAGTTTCTTAAAATGAATTTGAAGTTTAATGAACACCTCTGTTTCCTTCTGGATGGTTGTAATAGTCCACCTGGTCCTCCCAGGTGCGGACCCCATTTGCCCCTCCTTTCTTTAGGTGGGGCAACTGAACCACATGTCTTTGACCCCTCAGGCGGGGCAGACCAACAATAATCTCTGGCCCCTTAAGTAGGGCAAATAAACCACAAATCTTTGGCCTCTTGGATGGGGCAAGTGAACAACAGGTCTCTGGCTCCTCAGGTAGGGCAAGCAAAGAATAGTCTCTGACCCTCTTAAGGAGGACAAATAAACACCAAGTCAAATCACTTCATCTCCCTCTTTATGTTGTTCCCCAGTGTTTGAATCTTTACAGCTGTTTTGATTTGCTGTTACAGTGTGTCCTGCTCCCATGATTTATACTTCCTTGCATTTATTTCCTCCCATTCTCTAAGTTCCCCCATCTTCAAAGCATCTGACAGAGTGGGATTTTATCCCATGAAAGCTCATGCAATGGATATATTTATAAGTCTTTTAGTGCCACAGGATTCGTTGGTTTAAAAGAATTCAGTACCCTTTGAAGTGTGGATGTTTCACATCAAATGGAAATTTTGGAAACAAGGAGATATGTTTCTGAAAGGAAATTTGCTCCTCGGGGCCATGGAAATGTTACCAGCTTTGCCCACAAACTTGGGGTATGCTCATTTATTAGGGTTACTTCCTTGGGGGTGGGTTGCAATTCTATTAGGGTATGTCTACACTTACAATTTAGTTTGAATTAAGGAGGCTTAATTCAAACTAAATTACTTCATGTCCACACTAGCTTTCATTAATTTAGACTAAGGAGTTCCCTTAGTTCAAGATAAGGAAAACTTTGTTCAAATTTATAAAATCTCCCTTAAGTTTGAAGTGATGATTTAATTCAAACTCATTAGTTAACTGTTAGTTTAAATTAACCATAGCTTGATTTTCCCTGTGCAATAGCACCCGCTTCCTGATTCGAATGAGCAAGTACTGTGCATGGACATGCTTGTTCGAATTAGGGTTTCTAATGTGGCTGTGTTAATTTGAATTAACTTAATTTAAACTAATAATTATCAGTTCAAATTAATTAGTTCAAATTCAGTTAAGTTGAACTAACCTACGTGTAGACATAGCCTTAGTGTACTGCTTGTGTCACTTGTGTTTCTATATGGAGTTCACTTCTTTCTGCAAGCTTCCTCCTAATAGAACCACAATTGCAGGACCTCGGTTTTCCGGGAGTGGATTCTTCCAACCCTAGAGCCAAATGACCACCCACATAGACCCGATCTGCTCAGACATACCTTTTTTATTGATGAATGTGTATATCAGCACTCTCAGCTGACCCCTTCTATATCCCTGAACTCAGCAGGCTGGGTCACACAGCACTTCTCTGCTGCTACCCTTATGTGCCCCTGTACCGCACCAGACTAAACTTAAACATGTATCTGCACAGGCTGGGTCACACAGCGCTCTTCAGCTACTACCCTTATAGGCCTCTGGACTTAAACAGGCTCATATCCCCATTAATGAGTTTGGCAAGTATCTTGATTACAAAAGTCATTTTATTGCTAAGTACCTAAAACTTACAATAATATTAATACAAAAGGAGAGAAAAATACCCAAACAGTTACAGCATCAATAACCACACAAGAAAAGAAAAGCACTGTTATAGTATTACCTAGATTCTATTATATCAGGCCTAGAGAGAATGTGTTATATATGAACAAGGAGATAAAGAGAGACAGACTCTGTGTGCGTGCGTGGGGTGTGTGTATCTCACCACACTGTAGCAGAAAAGTTTACAGGAAAAAGGCTGGTTCTCCAGGCAGCATGCTGGATGGAGATGGACACAAAAAGCAAGGTAAAGGTGGAGTCCCGGTGGAGATTATTCAGTTTTCTAGGCATCAGAACTTGGGTCAGGGTTGTTGTAGGGAAGAAATAGGTTGTTCAAGGCAGAACACTAGGGTTGTTTTTAGGGTAAATAATGACTTGTTTAAGTACACAATTCACATTGCTGGAATGGCTAGCTGGCATGGTAATGGTTCAGGGAAGCTCACAAAACAGTCAGGCAAATTCAGTAATTTGGGTATCAGTTAGAATGTCTATGACCAGAATGGTCTGATAACTGCTCATGGGATGGGCAGGGGAAATTCAAACATTAAGACAGTAGTTTAAAAACACAAAGCCATTTCTTGCAGTCACCCTCCCACCCCCTGTTTAATTACAAACAGGGTTGAAGCTCTGTCTCGCTCAGCATGGAAGCTGATGAGATTGAATACATGATAAAGATAATGTAAATAACAAAAACATCATGAAGCAAGAGTAAGGAAGAGAGGGGGGAAAAAAGAATCTCAAAGAGTCACACCTGGGAAAGGGGAAAAAAGGGAGGGGTTAATTAGATAAAACACCTGGAACAGTGAAAGAGCTTTTTCCTTCCCCCCACCCCCACCTTTAAAAATCTGGTCTGAGAAGTGCCATTAAAACAAAAACCTGGGCCCATTACAGCTGGGAGGTTCCTTAATGTGCCATTAAAAGAAGTAAAAGTTTGTAGACATCTGAGTGCTCCGGAACTTGAAACAGAAATGAAACATACCCCTTTCCAGGGGTGTCGCTGGGGGGGGGGGGCGAGGGACCTGGGGAATGGGCTCAGGCCCTGCCCCTGGCCTGCAGGCCCCCCCCCAGCCTGCAGGCCCCGCATCCCTGGCTGGGGACTGGGCCGGGGACCGGACCGCCGTGGCCGCCGGCGGCTGGGCCCCGGATCTCTGGCCCAATCGGGGTGTCCAGGGTGTGCCCAGCACCAGTGATGCCCCTGACCCTTCCTAATGTCTAATACAGGTTTGACACCTTCATATAAACCAAAGAATCATTCCTAGCTGATTACAGCCTTTCCATTGGTACCAAACATGACATATCAGATATGGATTATTGCAAATGTAAAATTTTAATATGAAAGATAATAAATGATTTTCTAAAGCCAGACAGCATCACACCAAGGTTAATTACTGGGCAGAGGAGATGGGCAGAGGTGAGGGGGAGACAGGTCCAGGACCAGGGGACTAAAATCACGTTTTCCAGTACTGAGAGAGAGAGAGAGAGCTAAATGGTCGCTTCTCCAGCCCCGCTTAATTGCAAACAAACAAACAAGAAAAACAAATTTCAAAAGCACAGAATAAATTCTACCTGCACCATATGGTGCTGGTCTGCAGAATTCATAAATAGGGTTGTCATTGGCACTGCCAGCCAGGGGACGATCCCTGGTCCACCCCCCCCCCCCACACAACTGACCTCACCAAATGGGTGGGGGGAGAGTGCCAGTTCCCCATCTGCCAGCCTGGAAGGGGGAGGTGATCCCCAATCTACAGCCTGCCACTGCTCTGGCTGGCCACCAAGTCACTGAGCCATGGGGCAGGGGATGATTCCCCAGCCTGCTCCCCAGACCCACCCACCCAACCTGAGGATGGATCCTCTGCTCCCAATGTCTCTGGCCCCCCGAGTTGCCTTCAGGTTCCTGTCCCACACGTAATACCAGTACCACACAGATGCTGGTCCTAAGACAAACAGGAGAGAGCCTCTTCAGCAGGAGTGAGATGGATTTAAAGTTCCCTCTTCTCTCTGCTCCCTAACACAGCTGGGTGCAGCCCTCGGCTCAATTCACAGTTTAGCTCCACCCACGCTTCTCCCACCCTGCAAACCGGGAAAATCAGATGCAGGACCTCAGGGCAAACATACAGGGCCCATGTCCTGTTGGCCCAATGGCAGTGACACTCCTGGTGAAAAATGTGCCTCCAGGATTTTCACAATGTTAATGTTAGATTTTATGTCTAGCTTATCAGGATGCACTCAAGTGCACAGTAAACTTTATATTTTAGCTCCCACAATATTTGAGAAAATGGGCACCTTCTTTGCATCTGTAATTTCATTTGCAATAGCAAAAAGCTGAAAATGCTTGGTATATGAGTTCCATTTCTCGAGAGTCTCATCAAAAGGTCCAAATGGCCCTGGAAGTGTAGTCACTGCTGCCCGTCTTTCTTTTTTCTTTCTTTAACTTATTTTTTTAGAGTCTTTTATTCATGTGTTTTGAAGTTATTAATTCACAATTGCTGGTACTAACAATGCTTCTGTTTCACCCCATTCTATCTGCTTCATTCTGTCAAAACAAAGCAGATTTTGTTTTATTTTCATTGTAAACAGTCTGGCCCCCAAACCAGCAAAAGGTTTTTCTTACATGTACTATTGCTTATCCTGTCGTCCTCATCACTTTTGTTGTGTTGAATACTTGGAATTTACTCATATTCAGGTAGAAATCAGCATGAAACACAGAGAGATTGCAAACCAATAGAAATGTTTCTTTATTGAAGAAACCTAAAACCAGCCAGGACTAGCTGAGCTATCCCTTAGTAGTCTAACTCTATCACTATGGCAACAAGCTAAGCTCTGTTACTATGGCAACATAGGCAGTTAGACAAGACACGAAATGCACAACAGTCACCAGCTATTCTTGAAAAACTGAAGCAACTTTTGAACTCCACAAATCATGAGCTCTTGACAGGTCTTTGGCTTATGGAAATCAGCTCAGTAAAACTAAATTTCTTTGAGTGCTGCTCGCATCATTCAGTTCTAGGTGTCTACGTGCTGCAGCGCACAATTGGCCGGAAACTTTTTGCCCTAGCCTGGCAGAACAGGGTCGATGGCCATTGTGCCCTCTGGCCGCTCCCACAGCTATATATATGGCCCCAACACTGGTCCTTTTCAGTTCCTTTTTTCTACCCTCAGAGATGGTTACAGAACAGCCTGCTCCTTGCGCTGGTGCAAGAGCCTGTCTTTCTGCTATTTTTCTCAGCCACCCATTCACAGTAGAAGACCTATTCATGGACATCATCCTGCTGTGACCTGGTCCTCCTACTGAGTCCTCGCAGCTGGAGCCTAAACACCACTCTCACCTGCCGCCTGTGATGCTGGAGTTCAGGTGCTGCACAAGTTGTGGGAAGGCTTTCCCAAGGGACGACCCCCATGAGAAGTGCCTTAAATGCCTGGGTGAATCTCCCCAGGCAAGTAAATGCTCAATCTGTCGGCAAGGGCGTCTTTGGCACACGGGACACATGGCCCGAGTCCCAGTGCCAGTGACCCGAATGTCTGGGGCAGCCCCTGCTTCTCCCGTCCCCGTCCCAGGCCAGAGATCCAGGGCCTGGTTGCTGGCAGCAGTGGTGCCTGCCTCTCTCGGCTGCAGCGGCACCTGCTGGGCACCTGCTGCTCCCAGCCCGTCCCTGGCCCCATCCGGGAATCCACGGGCAGGCAGGCAGTGGCAGGAGCCCGAGGCTGGATTGTGTCCCAGCATATAATTGAGGCCGCGGTGGGGCAGGCCCGCAGCCAGGTGGCGGGGCCTGGGCCTGAGCCCCGAGTCTTTCCTTGGGACAGCGATGCTCCTGTCTGTTGGTCCTTCAAACCGAGGACCTTGAAGGACAGAGAGCAGAGGCACCATGCTCTGGCTGTGGAGCGTACACTGCAGCCAACCCCCAGTACATCAGGGACTTCTGAAGAGCTACTAGCATTGTGTGCGAAGTTGGCACTGGGGCTCTCTTAGCACTGCTCCTCAGAGGAGCACAGGAAACTGCTTCGGCTCTCCCCAGCCAACCCCCTCATGGGGAAAAGGCCCAGAGCTCATCCTAGTGCCATCCACACCAGAGGTCTTTGAAGCTGCAAAGGTGGTTCTGCTTTTGCCCATGCCCACGCCTCCCAGGCCACCAAAGCCAAAAGGAAAGCCTACCTTCCTCTCAGGCACATGGGCTGCTCTGCAGTGGAGCCGGTCGCTGTCTACGCTGGCACCACAGGCTTCTCTATGCCACAGGGCACCAGAGCATGAAGAGGTTCCAGAATCCTCACCTTCTGTGGAGACCTCTGCCTTCCCCGGCGCCGAGCCAGGTCACAGGCAACTCACTCCCTCACTGTCACTGAGGGAGCCGCAACTGAAGCGCTCCTGTAAGCACTCCCCTTTCTCATCCCATACTGTCTGGCCTAGGGGCGTCAACGTCTCTTTTTCTCCCTGGCAGGCTCATTGTCAGCCTTTGGGAAGTGGTTCGACGCCCCTCTACCAAACCAGACAGGCCTAGTCTACTGTTGGTAGCACAACCCACGACAGGATTCCCCCAACAGTCCTTCCTTTTGTTCCCCCCAAGGGACAAAGGAGAACAGTGTCTTACACCCTAACAAGGAGACCACTACATGTCAGGGGTCCCCCTTGCTTCATTTCCAATCTGGAATTATCCCACCTTCCAACCTACTAGCAGAACACACAGTGGGATTTGTCAACAGAGATCACCATCTTCCACTACCTTCCCCGAAATCCCTCCCCACCTCAACCCTAAGAATCCCTTGGTAATTAAAGGGACAAATATGGGAGCCATACTGTTGACCGCCTCAAGCAGCTAAGAAGTGACATGGCAAACCCCCCTCCCAGGTCTATTCCGCTGCCTCTGACACAAGATGGCTAGCCTGGTTCAGGAGATGCTTGCCACCTTACTTTCTATAGGTTGGGACTGGGGATCAATAACTGGTCATATAGGAGCTGTGTGCCTACTGAGCACTCCTCGACTGAGGAGAGTGAGCACATACTGATAACAAAGCTGTCTACCGTGGAAGAGTGGCTGTAAAGGTAGCCTCTTTATCTTTTGTTCCGTTTCTGAGGAAAGGAGAAGAAGAGTGAGGGAAAACCTGCAAGTAGCTACTCAATTTTTGTGACTAATGGCTAGGACCTAGGATAAGGGATCCTTCTATCTTCCTATTTTGACATAGACCTACCCTCTCTCACAACTCTAGGGAATGGAGTAAAATGGGGTCTTTTCAACTGCCTCTTTGCCTTTCCTCCAATCTTCCCTCACCCCATCCTCCTAGTCCCACCCCCTTCTTTCTCTCCATACGGAGGTTTTTGCCAGAACTCAGAATGGGAGTTGTTTCAAGGGGACCTTCAGTAACACACTAAACCCTACCCTTGAGAGACAGCAGTATTAGACAATAAAGGAATCACTGTACTAGTTTATGCTGCTGCTGGGGGATAATTAACTGAATAGAACTTTCTGCTGTTCTGTGTTGCATACATGGCATCACTGAACATGCTTTGCAGCAAACTACTATGAAGACTGACATAAAGTGTCTGATTCTTCGCTTACTACAGGAGACCAATAATGTCAGTTGGAATTTCTCATGCTCTGGGTGACAGGGAAAAACTAGATACAATATGAGCCAAGGGCTACACCATCTGCTAGCTGAAACTGGCATTATTTGTACACATTGAGCATCTTTAGTTGCCGGTGAACTGGTGAGCTTTGTGTGTTGCAGCTATTTGTGCTCTATAGAAAATATTGTGAAAAAGACAAAGTTCCTGCTACAAAGTTCCATCACACATGGTGCACAGAAGGAAACACCAGGCTGTTCTTTAGCATGGATGTGAATCAAATGCATGGCAAAGCCCACTGAATTGGGCAGAAGAAAATTGCAAGCCTGTTGCCCACTCATTCTCTTATTTTGTCGGGGTCACATGCCATGTGCAGTTTGGTCAAGTTTTTGCCTTAAGCTGACATTTTAGTCAGGAATAACTTGTAGCACACATCAGCAATGGTAATGCAGGATACGGTTCCCTGGTGCCTCTGTAGCTCTACTGATTCACACTAACTATGAGTCTGACCCCAAATGTTTAGCAGGTTTCCATTAATCTGCATTTAGCTCAGCAATTCAGCACTTGCATATGTAACTGCATGCTTTATGAACATTGGTGTTAGCATTTGAGTGCACACCTCGATCCCCCTCCAGTTTCTGTAAGTTCATTAATGGAGCCTAATTAAAAATTTGGCTTCTGTGGTGAAAACTTTGAGCAGTGAGTTTTAAGGAACAGACAGCAATTCAGAGATGGGAGCAAGAGAGAAGAGGAATATTTTGGAATGAGGCAAAGACCAAGTGAGTTGGTAAGACACAGGGTGTCCATTCCAGATGCTGGGATCGGCTGACAAGAATTGTCTCTGAGGTTATTTAAAAAAGTAAAGGGAATGGTGGAAGAAGTCCCATTGTTGGAGACATCAACTAGATTGGATAAAACCCTGGAGACCAAAGCTTATAAACAAGTTAAAGGTGTTTTGATCCATGTTCTTAGACTGATCCATTTTAGAACGGGGCTCAGGAGTGAAATTTAGTTCTGTTTTAGAGTTCAAATTTCAAGGACTCCCCAGATTTCGGATTATTTGGATCTAGTCACTTTTTTTTTTTATCAGACCCATGTCTGATTAACATGAGAAAAAGATGAAATTGTTGAGAAAGAGAAATATAACTGGGTGAAATGTGTCCCGTCTCCATCGTGTTGTCCCCCCCCCCACCTGAAAAAATGCAGATCTGGTAACCCAAGAGTCAATGAGTTCATGTTGCATTTATCAAATTGTTTTGGTCTAAAAATAATTTTAAAAAAAATCACAAAACCCCTCTGTTGAAATGGTTTGATTGTTTTAAATAGAAATGACTTTTCATTTAGAAAGCTACTTCACTTCTGTTGCATTTTTTAAAAGGTAAAAATCCTCAAAAACAAAATCATAGAAGATTAGGTTTGGAACAGATCTCAGAAGGCCATCTAGTCTAGCTGCCTACTCCAAGCAGGTCTAATCCCAACTAGTCATCTCAGCTAGGGCTTTGTCAGTCTGGGCCTTGACAACCTCTAATGGCTGAGACAGAACCACTGCTCTATGTAACCCATTCCAGTGCTACATCAGTGCTCCTAGTGAAAAAGATTTTCCTAATATCCAGTGCTCCTAGTGAAAAATTTTCCTAATATCCAGGCTAGACCTCCCCCACTGCAATTTGAGACCATTGTTCCTTGTTCTGTCATCTGTCACCATGGAGAACAGTCTAGTACCATCCTCCCTGGAACATCCCTTCAGGTAGCTGAAGGCTGCTATCAAATCCCCCCTCACTCAACTCGTCTGCAGACTAAATAAGCCCAATTCCCTGAGCCTCTCCTAATGAGTCACATGCCCAAGTCATCAATGAAATATTTAGATATGAATGCCATATTTTTCTAGACACAAAACAATTTTTTCAGCTTTTTGATTTGGCACAAATTTTAACATTTTTTTAAAAAAATAAACATTGTTCTGGTTTTGCCAGTGAGCCAAAAAAATCATACAACTTCAGTGTGAAAATTCACCTAGAGCTAGAAAAGAGAGAGCATAGGTAGCAACAGAACTTCCATAGTTTTCAAAGTTTCCCAGGAAGATTGAGAGACTATAACAACACTGGTGGGTTGGTCATTTCTCAGTTAGGCTAACACAGAGCCTTGAATCATGTGAAAAATGGCTTGGTATGAAACATGGATTCCTTTCAGAATATAAAGTCAACTCGCCATCACAGGATTAGATTAGCAGACTGTCCACAGTTGGCTGCCCTGTTTGTGATCAAGGTTGATTTCTTTCCCCCTTTTTAGGGTGAGTATGTCTCAGCCTTCAAGCAAGCTTCTCGTCGGGAGGATGATATTGCTATTGTGACCTGTGGAATGAGAGTCCTGTTTCAAGAAGGGAGTAGTAGTCAAGTCCAGGAAATTAAACTGAGCTATGGAGGGATGGCTGCTACAACTGTACTGGCAAAAAAAACTTGCCAGGCACTCATCAACAGGTTGGAGAATTATAATCTGATCTTCTAGCACAGAAGGGCCTCTTAGTGTGACAGTGTTCATTTTAAAGGGTTATTTTTACAGTAGGTGACCAAATTTTCTGAATCCTCGCTTACTTATTTCTAAGAGAGAATGAAGAAGAAGGGAAAGAAGAGTAAGAAATTTGGATTAAAAAAATCATAGATCTGGGTGCTTGCCTGACCTTATCCAGGCCCCTTGATGATCTCATGTGATTTCCAGTACTCCTTGAAACAATTAAAGCATGAAATGTGTAGTCTGTCACTAATGCAATTTCATTAAGTCATAACCAGGTTTTAGGGCTGCTACTGTTTGTTTAAGTACATAAGATATTCAGAAAATAGAATTCTTTTCCTTAGAAATTCTGAACTTTTCATGTTTTGTTTAGTTCTGGATCAAGGTAAAAAGCAGAAATTTCAGAATATGCCAGAACATTTCCTTTTCACTTTGTCATTTGGACTTTTAGATAATATATAATCAAACCTAAGTTGAAATGAAACATTTTGATAATTTCCAATCGAAAATGTTTGGAAATTGATACACTCCCATGGAACTTTTTAGTTTTATCAAATCAGCATTTTGTAATGGAAATAGATTCTGTTGGAACATAATTATTGTTTATACTACTGATCATACCATTGCTCCTGTGGCTACCAAGGAAGGGTTATAGACTAGAGAGCAGAAACAGAGATGGTACTATGGAAAAATGGTTTCAGTTTTGCAGTTGCAAAGCACTGCATAGTTGCATCATCTCTTATGTTCTCCTTCTTGATTTCTGTGGGAGTTCTCGCATGTGTGTGTGTGGGGGGGGTAAGGAGATTTGTCATTGTTTGGGAGGATGTCATGTTGAGCTGTTGGTAGGATTGGTTGGTTAGCTGGCAAATGTTTTTACAAGTGCTCTGTATTATAATTTAATTATTTGTTTATTTATATGTTTCTGTGCAGAGAATGGAATGAAAATCTGCTGCAGGATGCCTGCCATCTGTTGGCAGAGGAGATGAAACTTTCCCCTTCTGCCCCAGGAGGGATGGTGGATTTCCGACTTACTCTCACGCTCAGTTTCTTCTTTAAATTTTTTCTCGTGGTTCTTCAGAAACTAAATATGCAATTCAATGTGAATGTGAGTGCTGGTCTCCTCTTAGCAGGGGTTGGACTACGGAGGCCTAATAAAAGTGTATATTATAGAACGGCAGCACTTTTAAAGACTAACCAATTTATCTATCTCATGAGCTTTCGTGGGAGAAAATCCCAGGTTGTCAGATGCTTTGAAGATGGATAACTTGCAAAATAGGAAGATTCCATGCATTTATTTTCCTCCTATTCTGTAAGTTCCCCATCTTCAAAGCATCTGATGAACTGGGATTTTCTCCCATGAAAGCTCATGTAATAAATAAATTGGTTAGTCTTTAAAAGTGCTGCAGTTCCATAATGTATGCTACATGACTACCCCTTTGGCACTGAGCACAGAGTGGACAGATTCTCAGCACATAGTGTCAAATAGTGTTTTCATTGCACAGCCCCAGTGCTTGGGAGAGTTGTGGGAGCACAGACAAGGATTCCGGTCTGCCAGGCCACTCAGTGTTCCAATAGCTGCTGTGGCTGCAATACTTCTCGGCTATGTCTACACTTAGATTATTAAATCAATTTAACTTAAATCGATATAATTGAATTGAAATAACAATAACTAAATTAATTTATGTTAAATTGATTTAACATGTTCCCACTGGAAACCCAAATTAAATTAGCATGCCCATCAACAGGACTTGCTAGTTCAATTTAGGAGATGAGCACCGTGAGAGGTGTGGCAAGGTGTCCCCGAAGAAGGGCCATGCCCACACCCAGTATATAGAAAGAGGAGGGCAGCCTGGGAGGAAGATGGTCAAACAGTGTTAAATCAAAATAACAATTAAATCAAAATAACATGTCTAAAATGTGTTATTTTTGAAATAATAATTTCAATTGAACAGTCATTTTGATATAAAGGCACGTTTTAATGTACTGAAATTGCCAGTCCTTATTTCAAAATGAGGGAGTCTTCATTTGAAATAAGGAAAGCTAGTGGAGACATGCACTACTTTAAATCAGAATAGCCATCCTTATTTTGATTTAAAATGTATGTGTAGACATAATTCTTCTGTACAGGGTAGAGATCAGAGCATGTGCATAGCTGATCCACTAGCTCAGCTCTGGCCCACGCTCATCACTTCTACTCTGGTGGGCTCTGCTCTACGGTACATGGGTCAGACAAAGGGGTTCTCAGATTTCTGCTTTCTCTGTGCACTGGTGCCTGGGTTCTTGGTGTCCACGTGGGCCTGTGACAACATTGTCTTTTGAGTTGCGCAAGATGGATGAGCCTACTGAGGGCTGAAGCTGGGACCTTCTGTGTTAAGAATGAAAGCCTCTACTTGTGCAAAAGTGACAGCAGTCTAACTCCTTTATGTGGACCAGCTGCTAAAGAGGTCACATCACACCACTGAACTGATGGGTGACACAGCAGATTGAGTGAGATGACCTAGAGGTCCAAATGCACTGCCTGGGTGAAAGTTAGATTGGAAAAAAAAAAAAAGTCCAGACCCTGTCTGGGAGCTTAGAAAAGGGACCCAGAACACAGATAAAAGGATCATCATTTTCTAACATGTGCTTGGCAGAATAACCCTGATGAGCTGGTCCCTTCCAGAGATGTGAGTGCCACTGAGGTGTTTCATAAAGATCCTGCTGCTGGCGTACAGCTTTTCCAAGTAAGTAGTGATAAGCACACAATCTGTGCTTGCCTTCTCTGTGACTCAAGACTTACTGAATTCTATTTCACCTCCTGAGCTGGCTGTATATCCTTGCTTCTATTCTCTCGTGGATAAAATCTTTTTTCAGATTTTAATCACTTCTTTACTTGTGTACTATGCTGTTCTCTCCCTTAGTTTCCCAGAAACCTTATTGTCCAAGGGCAGGTTTACTAACTTATGTCACTTGGGTTTGAAAAAGACTCCCCTGAACGACACAAGTTGCAGTAGCCTACGCACACTCACACAGTCACTGTGTTATTGGGACAGAGCCATCCTTAGGGTAGGTCAGAAGGAGCAGCTGCCCTGGGCCCCGCGTTTTGGGGGGCCTCGCATTAGAGCCAGTTGAAGGACGGATCGGGCCCAGTGAGGCAGGATCGGGGCCTTGCTGCATCTGGAGGGAGGAGAGGACTAGAAGCAGCCTGGCTGCGAGGGGGGTCCGGCATGCTTCTCCTTAGGTAGCCAGCAGCTGTGGGTGGGGCAGCACAGCTCTGACCTGCTGGCCAGAAGGTGGTTTCCAGGCAAGAGAGAGCTCTTCTTTGAAATTTAAATCTCCTTCCCGCCCAACATCCTCAGGGGCAGAAGGAGTCTGTGAAGTGGTAGCCACTGGCTGCTGCAGCCAGGTAAAGGGGGCTGAGGAGTTGGGGCCCTGTCATGTGGTTGAGCTGAAACTAGGCCCCCCACCACCACCCCCAGCTCCAACTCCCAGGCTCTGGCGGCAGGCTGGAGTCCACCTGCCCCGGTCAAGACTGGCAGGTAAGCAGGGCAAGCTGGAGGGAGGGGGACCATCCCCAGCTGGTGTGGTGAGGAGGGGGGAAGGGGAGCCCCCCAGCCCAGGGGCCAGAGCTGAGCTGAACTGTGAACTCAGTGCAAGCAGGCTGTGGGCAGGAGAGGGAGGGGAGAAGGCTGAGGGAGGGCTGGGACTCATGGGAGCAAAGTGGCTCCAGGAAGGAGGGGGAGGGCTGGGACCCCCATCCCCCACCAGAGCAGAGCAGAGCAGAGTGGGGAGGGCCAGGGCTCAGGAGCAAGGTGGCTCTGGACAGGAGGGGGCAGGGCTGAGGAGGCAAGTGGAGCTGGGCCAGCCAGGGACTCAGAGTAGCCTGCAGTGTGTTTTGTAGGGGGAGGGCTGAGGAGCCCCCTGTCTAGAGCCCAGCCCGTTGCTTGGGGCAGACTGCAGTGCCACTCCAAGAAGGAGAGAGCAGGGCAGGTCCACCCAGGGAGCCCCCCCAGACTAGGTGGCAAGCTGAGCCTGGATGAAACTGGTGGTGGGGGGGGGGGCAAAAGAAACATGGAGTCTTGTGGCACTTATGAAATAAATGAGTTTGTTAATCTTTGAGCTTTCCTGGGAGAATCCCAGTTTGTCAGAGGCTTTGAAGGTGGGGGAATTTACAGAATGAGATGAGAATAAATGCAAGGGAATGTAAGACATGGGATCTGGTCACACAATAACAGCAAATCAGAGGAGTTGTTAAGATTCAAACACTGGGAAACAGCAAACAGAAAAAGCTGACTTAGAATTCATATGCATGTTACTTTGTGTTTAAAGAAGAATTAAATCATGACTTGACTTTGATTTGAGTGGCTTCTATGTGCTGTTTCCCATGGTTTGACTCACAACAGCTACCCTGATGTGCAGGTGATTTTGTTCATGACTTGGTCCATTTACAACATTGCTAGTTCATGGTGCCAGTCAACCTTGTATGGCTTTCATTAGTTCTTAGTTTGATCTACTCATCTTTGTTGATATAGGCCCAATTGAGTGTTTCTTATTAGTAACATTTCTGTTAATTAGTTACATTGTGCTAATTGAGTATTTCCTATTGGAAACACATTTCTAATGGTCAGAGTATTAATTGATTGATTCTTAGTGGTTACCATTTTTCTGTCAAGTCTCATAGGATTCTAATTGGTTAATTCCTAATGGTAGCATTTGGTTACATTATTTCTGTCACTCCTCCAGTAATCCCTAATTATAACAGGGTTTGGTTGGTGTTAAGAATTGTCTTTCCTAGTTCTGTTCTGTTGCTGGGGAATGCTGGATTTGAGTCGCTGGCCTTTGGGGTTCATTTGGGTGGGGAGAAGCCTGCCTTTCACCGCTGAGCCACTCAGTCCCAGCTTGTAGTGCTGTGTGAGTTTGTACCCATCTACCCTTAGGCAATCACTATGCTAACTCCTTTTCCCCAGTTTTAGTAGCATTCAAATATCAATGTAACTTTTGTAATAGGATAACTCTCCCTCAGCCATACTCCATGTTGAAAATGCAAAACTCCATCTTTAACCAATGTACCTCACCTTGTGTAAGACTTTCTGGACTTGTAACTCAATAGGCAATGAAGCGTGGATGGTGGTTGAATATATACAGTATTCCAGTAGTTCCCACCCTTTTTCCTGCCTTGGCACACCTTGATTCCTTTAATTACTCTGACACACACTGCCATATAATCTCCAACTGAACTCATGCATATTCATGAGCTGATCCAGAACCCCGAATAGTTTTTCAAAAAATTCCATGGTACACCTGCTCAGGCCTGACAGCACACCTGTGTGCCATGGCACACTGGTTGGAAAACACTGCAGCATTCTCCCCAGAACTTGAAATTAGGAGGAGTTGTAGGGGGGGGTGTTGAGGGTGCCCCCAAATTGGTTATAACACCGTTACTAGCTGACACCTGGGGGGGAATTGGGGTGTGTGTTAGGGAAATCCTTGGATGTATGTGCACACGTATAAGTTAACTATCAATTTTGTTTTCCTTTGTAATAAATGCAGCATGCTGCCTTTTCCCCTTTAAAAGATCTCAGGTACTCTTTTTGTATAACGCCCTAATCCCATGTTTTACACTCCCTTGCATTTATTTTCATGCCTTTCTGTAAGTTCTCCCATCTTCAAAGTGTCTGATGAAGTGGGATTTTCTCCCACAAAAGCTTGAAGACTAACAAATTTATTTATTGCAAAAGTGCCACAAGACTCCATGCTTCTTTTTCTGATCTAGACTAACACCACTGCCCCTTTGAATCTGTACTGTTAGCTGTTGATTTTAATAAATGTATGGTATTTGGCAGTCTTCTTGCATGTGTGGCAAAGCAACTTGTTGATTTTGGTTAGGTGCACAGCAGAAAGGCTGCTGATGCCAGATGATTCTTATTTGTTTAAAATTCTGTTTTCGGAAGGCACTTAGTTATCAAATGGGGAGGGAGTTAGTTGATTCTGTAGGGAAAAGGGGCATGCATCAAGGGCAGAAACAGCACGGGAAATTGTAGATGCTGTGCTGTCTTCCCCCCAGCTGCACTTCTCCCCTTATTCTCCTGACACCCCACTCTGTCCTCCCCTGCTCCCCACTCTTTTGCTGCCATTCAGAAAGGAAAGGCAAGCATCACAGCAAAGTTCATGGGTCAGGTGGGATCTGTTTAAAAATCTTGGCAACCACGGCAGTAAATGTGTCTGGTGTGGGTTGGCAGGGTGGCATCTCACAGCTGGGCATGGAGTCATGTGCCTACTGTGCACCCAGATACCATCATCTTCCCTAGTGCGTGGGGAACCTATGCAAGTTGGCTGGAAGTCCTAGGGACAGTATGATCCATCACCCTCCCTCCTAATCCTATCTGTGGAGCTTCTTGGCTCCTGATATTCAGAAACAGGAAGCTGGAGGAGTTAGGGAATGATGTGACTTGTCAAAACTCCCCTGGGCCAGCTGGCCCTACCCCCCAGTGCTGGGGGTGTGTGGGCCCTGCACAGGTTGCTTTGCCCAGGGCCCCGCACCCCCCTAGGGATGGCTCTGTATTGGGAGATGCTCTCCCGTCAACATAGCTTCCACTTCTCATGGGCTATGTTCACACATAAACTGTTATTTCGAAATAAGTTATTTTGAAATGAGTTATTTCGAAATAAGGACTTTATTTTGAAATAAGTTAATTCGAATTAAGAAAATGTTAATTTGAATTAAGAGAGAGCCTGCTATCGAAACAGCTGTTATTTTGAAATGGTTATTTCGAAATAAGGCCATTCGGACATTTTGTTTCGAAACAGTTGTTTCAAAACGGTGTTGTTTTGAAACAACGTGTCCGAACGCCGTTGTTTCAAAACAACCATTTCGAAACAACGGCTATTTCGATGTCCTGCTAGGTTTTATTGTTTCAGAATAACGGCCATTATTTCGAAACAACGGGTCCCGTTTCGAAATAACAGTATGTTGTGTGGACATAAGAATTTTTATTTCAAAACAAGGGGTGTTGTTTTGAAGTAAAACTGTCATCTGAACACAGCCATGCAGATGGAGTAACAGTGTCTTTGCCAAATGCGACACAGCCAGTGTAGCTGCGCCAATGTGGCACTTCTAGTATAGGCCTGCCCTGAGTGTATGAATCCCAGGGGCAGATTAAGGGGTCTCAGGGCTCTAGGCCCCAGCTCAGTGGTGGGTACACCCTGCCTGGGGCATCAACCCCCATCACTGATCCCCCTCCTGGGGCCCTAGCCCCTGCTCTGGCCAGTCTGCCTTTTCTGGGGTGATGGGGCCAGCGCATTCAGTGGGCTTCCAGTGCAGCCCTCCAAGGCCGTGGACGCTGGAAGGAACTGTACAGAACCTGGCCACTGGCTGAGGGTGGCCTCACCCCCCTAACCCCCAGCACCAGGCAGGTCATAGGGCTCACACAATGTGGGCACCTGTGGGCATGGGCCCTGTTAGCCCATGTGGTGATCCATCCCTGATGAATCTCAGGAGGCTGAAGCGAGAAACGTCTTTCCATTCAGTCCTCTAGTTCTGCTGCTCCTTGTCAAGTTCGTTGGCTAGCCATCCATTTCCAAATTCTTGTCGGAACTGCTTTTCTGCTATCTAACTTCTTGAGCTAGCTCTCTTTTGCCTCTGACTTCAGATCCACACACACTCTGCCTGCTCACGTTAACTGTCTACACATGGCAAGTTCTGCTTCACAGAGAGTAGGAAAGAACTTTTAAATTTGCACTTTCCCATGCTAGCCCTCCCTTCAAACTTAGTTCCAAAAAGGCAGCTGTGTTAGTCTGGTAAAGCAAAAAAAGCAAGGAGTTTTGTGGCACTTAAAGACTAACAGATTTATTTATTGCATGTACTTTCATGGGAAAAAATCCCACTTTGTTAGATGCTTTGAAGAGGAGGCATTTACAGAACGGGATGAAAATAAATGCAGGGGAGTGTAAGACATGGGATCAGGTCATACTGCAACAGCAAATCAGAGCATTTGTAAGGATTCAGTCTTTAGGAAACAGCACATAGAGGGAGGGTGAAGTCAAATTACCTGTTATCGTGTGAAAAGAATCCATAGTCACGATCCAGGCCTGCTTTCACACAATCTAATTTGCATATTATTTGAGTTTTAGCTGTTTCGCTTTGAAGTCTTGATGTCCCATTGATTTTCTTGAGGACCATCGTTAAAAATCGTCAGTGGAGTGATTAGGAAGATAGAAGTGCACTGCAACTGGGTTTTTTTTTTGTGTGTGTGTTGTGATTTCTGATGTTAGTTCTGTGCCCATTTATTCATCTGCATAGGGACTGTCCTGTTTGTCCAATGTATAAGGTGTGGGGGCGTTTCCAGCACATGATGGCATAAATCACATTAGTGAAAGAGTAGGTGAAGGACCTTTTGGTAGAGTAGCTGGCTTGACTAGGTCCTGTGGTGGTGTCTTTTATGCAGATATGTGGACAAAGTTGGCAGCGTGGTTTGTTGCAGGGATATGTGCCCACTTTAATGTTTCTGTTGTTAGGTCTGTAGTTGCTGGTGAGTATCTGTTTAAGGTTTAGGGGTTGTCTGTAGGCGAAGTGGGATTTTCTCCCACAAAAGCTCATGCGATAAATAAATCTCTTAGCCTTTAAGTGCCACAAGACTCCTTACTTTTTTTTTCCCTTCAAACTGATGAGTCACATGAAAAAGAAACATTCAAACCCTTCTCTTCTGCTTCACTTGAGACGCCTTTAGATGGAATTCTGCTGCACCACCTCTTTCTCCACTACAGCATCATCGTGTTCCATTCTCCTACTCACTCATCCACATTCACTTTTGTCTTCCACGTTACAACTACTTACTATTTCCCTCATCACTGTCACATGAGACAACTTTCCCCAACTGCCCAGCCTCTGGCCTCAACACCTGGGTATCCTATGGTAGGAGAAATGATACCTAGTGTATATTTGTTATAGGAAGTGCCTGCAGGACAATCTGTGGACGATATGGTGGGACGGCCCCTGATGCACCTTTCAGCAGCCAAACAAAGCAGTGGAGAGGCTGTCTACTGTGATGACATACCACACTATGAAGGTGAACTCTACCTCACACTGGTCACCAGTGAAAAAGCCCATGCCAAAATTATGTAAGTGCCCTTTCTAAGCACTGAAGTTTGTACTGTGTGCCCAGCTCTTCTGTTGGGCTGAAGGATGTTCTTCGAGGACATTTTAGCTAACTGAGCTTCACTAGTTGAGCACTGTAAGTTGCAGTTGCTTGTGCCCTAAAGAAAAATATTCGAATTAGGATTTCTAATGTGGCTGTGTTAATTTGAATTAAACATTCCTGCTAATGCACTCATGGCACAGAGCAGTGAGTGTGAGATTATTGCTGTATTCCAGCAAGGATGTGGATTTAGTGCTAGCCAAGTCTGTCTGCACTCAGCAGAAAAAAGTACCATGCCTTTTCACTTCCTCTTTTTATTCTCAAGAGTTCAGGGTAAAGATTGGGAAAGCGATGGGTATAGAATGAGTTTCTCTAAGGATACGTGGGTTTAAATGCCATCCTCCACATGCAGCTGGGACACACTTAGCAACATGCTGACCTTTTTGGAATGAGCAACTAGTAGCTCCACCTCAGCACTCATTAATAATGCAGGATTGGGCTTGTCTGTGCCCCATCCCTTTCTTCATTCTTTCACTCGATACTTAAATACATAACACTGTGCACCTGCTCTGGACAGACTCAATCCCTCAGTGTAATGATTGTTGAATGGATGAATAAGTTTCTCATGACAGGAATAAAGCTCCTTACACAGTACAAAAATTATATACATCCTTTATTAATTAGAAGGAGTTGGCTCGAGACATGTTTTGTCCACATGCATAGGTTATAGTCTTGGCAGATGATCGTGTTTCATTTTGGCTGTAGTCCAAGCCTGGCACCTGATGTCTTCTATATCAGAACACTTATTTTTCAGTGCTGACTGGACTCCCTAACTGGGCCTATGTAATGTGATAGGGTCAGTCTGTATGGCTTCCAGAAAGTACTAGAAGTCCAATATATCAGCCCCAGGCTCAGCTAATCACTTTTTCCCTCATAGCTGAGCAGGTTAATTAGCACACCTGGAGCTAATTAAGGCCCTCCTTAGGATTTATTCAAAAGCCTTGCCTTCAGAAAAATGGTGTAGCTGGAGTGTGAGAGTGAGGAGAGCTACTGGAGTGTGTGAGAGGAGGCAAGGTGTGGTTGGAAGGCAGCAGATCTGGAGAAGGAGCGGAATGCTGGTGAAGAAGAGCCCCACAGGTACAAAGACTGGGGGAAAGGGGAAAAAACACTGAGGGGGCAAAAGAATTTTCCCAGGCCTGGGAGAAACAAGCCCACTGCTAAGGAAAGTGTGGGACCCACCAAGTAGAGGAGGAACTCTGTCACAGTAAGCATAACTGAGTTGGCTGGTCCTCCTTTCTCCTAGTTCTCAAGGGGGTAGGACACCACAGGGTGTATTGCTCCACTAGTTACTATGTGAGTTTCAAGTAAGCATTCTTGCCCTTCCTGAGAAAGTGTGGGATGGCTCCCTAGTTTTTTCACAGAATGTACTAGTACAAGTCAAGCAGTGAGGTAGTCATGGCTACACAAACTCTATTGACTGACTTGCTGTGAAAGAAGTTGTGAGATGGTGATACTCAACCAATGATGTTGTAGCTTGGCCAAAGAGAGTCATGAACTGGTTACAAAACACAGCTGTCTTTTAACATAGATGTAATCTTTAGCAATGGAGCAGGCAATCCTATTTATTCCCCACCTCCCCCCGAAACATTCTAATTTTTCCTTTACAGTGTGCAATATTTTCTGATGGGTGCCTTGACTACTCTCTTTGTGCACATTATGTATGTGTTGCAAATAATAAAGTCATCCAAACTGTAGAGGAAGAAAATAGACATTCAGATCTGGAGGAAAGCACACCAACCTAATCAAGGGTGGCCAATCTTATGGATAGAGCCTTGCAAAGATACAAATACATGGATTCATATCCGAGCTGCATCTGCAAGAAATGGTCCGTGGATATCCATGTTTTAGCCGCGGATGCGGATATCTGCATACTTGCAGGGCTCTACTTACGGAACTTAAGAGCCACACAAGTTGATTATTAAACCTTCAAGAGCTGTGCTGAGGTACATAGCCATATACTTTTACCTACTCCAGAATTATTAAGTTTAAAATTCATTGCACATTTTAATTTTATTGTGAAAAGAGGGCAAATATTGATCCTACTAATGTCAGATTCTAATAATTAATTAATAATAATTACTTAAGGTTACCATGAAAACTAGGCCTATACAGTAAAAACTTAGATGTTGCTCAGTGTAGAAGACTGCAGGCTAGTGCTGAGCTTTTTAAAATCTGAGCAGTAACTTCTCAACCCAGTACATAGAAACTCTCTCAGGTGCTGTTCTGTTAGTTTTGTACATTGTGTCAATTTCACAAAGTTCACTGCAGGATACAATGCTTCACAGCAGTAAGTTGTGCCAAAAATTGAAAATAATCTGCAGCTGACTTTCTTCATTTGAGGGTATTTCATTTCAGGCACTAGTTTCCAGAATTCAGTTGCAGAAATTTGTTTTGCATCTTTTTCTCAACGTCACTGCTAATCTGAGAAATAAGCTTTTCTGTAGGGTGACATGACATTGGAATTTGCATTATTAGTTGCTTAAGTTTTGAATTTTTTGGATCTAAAGTAGTAGTGGCCTCAGAAACGTTCTTCTTAACAAATTCTCCATCAGAGTATGGACGTTCAGCACATGCAATATTCCAGCTGATAACAAAACTGGCTTTGGTCATAGCATTTGCTTCCTTGCTGAATGATGAAAGCAGTGTCTGCTGACTACGTTTAGCATATTTCAAAGGAGTAAGCTTGCTTCTTAAGTCAGATTTTGGTGGATACCGAGATGAAAAGCTGGCATGACTTGTTTCATAATGGCTTTTTAAGTTACTTGCTTTATAATGAGTGAGCATTGTGTTACAGATAAGACATTGAGGCTTGCCATTGTCATCAGTGAATGCAAATTCTTCTTCCCATTCAGTTTTAAACAATCTATTTTCTTCTTTGTATTTTTGTTTTTTATTGTTTGACGTCATGTTTAGAAGGACTTGTAAACCACGATTTTATTTTAACAATGAGTAAACTGCATTAGAGTCTACAAGGAAATCTAAACATGCCATGCTTCTCCCGCCATCCCCAACCATGCCACACTTCTCCCTGCCATCCTGACCCCCTCCCTAACCCCCAGGCCCTGATGCTGGCTCCCCTAGGCTTCCCCCCCCCCAGGACCCTTTACCTGGCCACTCCCGTGGCTAGGCACAGGCTGGGGCTCCCACCCTGAGCATGCTCAGGGCAGGAGATTTAAAACTCCTAGGCTGGGGCTGCTTTCCTAAGCTGATTTGCTGACATTCTTCTGTGAGCTGCACTTTTTCGTTCAAGAGCTGCTTGTGGCTCCCAAGCTGCAGTTTGGGCATGCCCGCTATAGATTCACTGAGTGAACTCCCATTTACTTCAGTAGGTGTAGGATTCACTGACCAAGCAGTAAACATTTAGCAAAAATTATCTAGAATACTTGACATATGAGAGAAGATTGTAAGAACTGGTCTTGTTCAGTCCAAAAAAGAGGAGACTGAGAGGGGACAAAGTATGGGTTGGATAGGTGGACTATAAGGTGGATAGAAAACTGGCTAGATCAACGGTTTCAGCGTGTAGGAATCAATGGTTCCACGTCTAGCTGGCAACCAGTCACGAGTGGTGTGGCCCAGGGGTCGGTCCTGGGGCCGGTTCTGTTCAACATTTTCATCAATGATCTGGATGATGGAATAGACTGCACTCTCAATAAGTTTGCGGATGACACCAAGCTGGGGGGAACAGTAGACACGTTGGAGGGCAAGGACAGGATTCAGGGAGACCTAGATAAATTGGAACAATGGGCCAATTAAAATCTTATGAAGTTCAATAAGGACAAGTGTAAAATCCTGCATGTGGGACGGAAAAACCCCATGTACTGCTACAGGCTGGGAGACATTCAGTTAAGTAGCAGCAGTGTAGAAAAGGACCTGGGGGTCATGGTGGATGGGAAGCTAGATATGAGTCAGCAGTGTGCTCTTGCTGCCAAAAAGGCCAATGGCATACTGGGCTGCATCAAAAGAAGTATTACCAGCAGATCAAGGGATGTGATCATTCCCCTCTATTCTGCACTGGTGAGGCCACATCTAGAATACTGTGTTCAGTTTTGGGCTCCCCACTACAAAAAGGACAGGGACATGCTAGAGAGAGTTCAGAGGAGGGCAACCAAAATGATTAAAGGGCTGGAGCACAAGCCCTATGAGGAAAGACTGAAAGCATTAGGCTTATTTAGTCTGCAGAAGAGAAGATTGAGGGGGGATTTGATAGCAACCTTCAACTACTTGAAGGGATGCTCCAGGGAAGATGGAGCTTGACTGTTCTCGGTGGTAACAGAGGACAGAACAAGGAGCAATGGTCTCAAGTTGCGGTTAGGGAGGTTGAGGCTGGATATTAGAAAAAACTTTTTTAACAAGGTGAGTGGTGAAGCATTGGAATGAGCTGCCAAGGGAGGTGGTGGAGTCTCCATCTTTGGAGATGTTTAAGGCCCGGCTGGACAAAACCATGACTGGGACGGTTTAGTGGGAGTGGTCCTGCCTCTGGCAGGGGGTTGGACTAGATGACCTATGAGGTCCCTTCCAACCCTAGGATTCTATGATTCTATGACAAGATAATAGTTTTCTAGTACATCAAATGTAGTTACAAGAAGGAGGGAGAAAAATTGTTCTCCTTAATCGCTGATGATATGACAAGAAGCAAAGGGCTTAAATTACAGCATCTGATGTTTAGGTGGATATTAGGAAAAAATTCCTAACTGTCAGGGTAATTAACTACTGTAATAAATTGACTGGGAAGGTCACGAAATTTCAATCACTGGAACTATTTAAGATCAGGTTAGACAAACACCTGTCAGGGATGGTCAGATGGCAATTGGTCCTGCCATGGGTGCAGGGGACTGTACTCAATGACCTTTCATGGTCTCTTCCAGTTCTATAATTCTATAAAAACTAGAAAAGGGTGCATGCATGCATGTGCCTGTGTATTACTACTTTGGTCAAATGACCAATCAGTCATGTCCAGGGAAAAGAAGCTGTCCAATGAAATAAGGCATGGCTTTCAAATCCTGGTAGCGTAGCAGTTCATGTGTGTAGAGTCCTATGTGAATACAAAATTTGTATCCACATCCAATCTGTGTCCACAAAAATGGTCTGAGCCTATAAAGCAGACACCCACACAGACTTGCACAGCTCTACATATGTGGTCATTCATACATTTAGAATACTGTTTACAATGTAAAATGTTCTTTTTATTCATTCTTGTGAGCTACTGGCTTTCTTCAAATAACTACTTTAGGGTACAATTTGTGTGCTAGTTTTAGAAACCTAAATCAACAGATCGTGGTAATGCTGCAGCTATTTTGCTGATGACAGTAAAGCATTCAGCTGGGGAAATAAACTCAGCTCTTTCTGTGTCAGATGGTTCCATTTTTTATCCAGCCAATTTCATGTTGACTTCACAAAATGCTACAGAGAAAACTCTATTGTCTCTTGTAATATGTTTTTATGAAGAACTTTATATAAAAATCAACTATTTTATGGGGTTTTAGTAATTTTTGCATACATTGCTTACCAACATTTAATTTGAAATCTGTATGCTTCTGTAGACAAATGCTTGGCTAAATATCTCTTTCGGTGACCATCAGAGAGAATATTGAATGAAATATTTTGTCTTTGGAATTTGATTTTCTTTATATCCAGTTAAAGGTGCATCAGTCATAAATGAACTCTTAGGACCCAAACATTTTTAAAAGCATACTGCAAATTAAAAAGTATAGTACGAGGACCAAAAGCATGCCACTGTGGCTAAACAACAAGGTAAATAAGCAGTTAAAGGGTAAAAGGCATCTTTTAAAAAGTGGAACTTAAATACTATTTAGGAAAATAGAAAGAAACAGAAACTCTGGCAAGTGAAGTGTAAAAGTATATACTTAAGGAGGCCAAAAAAGAATCTGAAGAATAGCTAGCCAAAGATTCAATGTAATGGCACTAAATTTTCTACATATATCAGAAGCAAAATCCTGCTAAACAACCAGTGGGGTCTCTGAATGATTAAGATGTTAAAGGAGCACCCAAGAAAGACAAGGACATTGCAGAGAAACTAAATGAATTCTTTGCATCAGTCTTCATAGGTGAGGAGGTGAGGGAGATTCCCAGATCTGAGCCATTCATTTTAGGTGACAAATCTGAGGATCTGTCCCAGACTGAGGAGCCTCTAGAGTAGGTTTTAAAACAAATTGATAAATTACACAGTAATAAGTCACCAGGATCAGATGGTATTCACCCAAGAGTTCTGAAGGAACTCAAATATGAAATTGAAGAACTACTAATTGTGGCATATAACCTATCACTTAAATCAGTTTCTGTGCCAGATGCCTCGTGGACAGCTAACCTGATGCCAGTTTTTTAAAAAAAGACTCCAGAGGTGATCCAAGCAATTATAGAGTGGTATGTCTAATTTCTGTACCAACCAAATTGGTTGAAAATACACTTAGCCCTAGTCTATACTTGCTGCACTTTTTGGCAGCAGTCAATGGAAGGTACACAAGGTATGTAAAATACCTTGTGTATTTCCCAATGATTTATTAATTACTCCCTACACACTGTGCTAAGCCAACTGGAAATGCCTTTTGGTCAGCTTAACAATACTTCAGTTCCTGGGCTGGAGTTGCTAGGGTGAATTTCAGATTGATTGAGCATGTCGACATAGGCCACTTAATTGAACCCGAACCATTGCACTGATGGAGGTGATTTTGCTGCTGTTTGTATAGACCAGTGGTTCCCAACCTTTTCTCTGCCGTGGCACACCTTGATACCTTTAAATATTTTGAGGCTCACCACCATTAACTCATGAATAGTCAAATTAAATTATGAATGTTCATGAGCCACAGCACACTGGTAGGGAAATGCTGCTATATGTGGCATGGTAGGGGTAGCAGGTCTGTGGTGGCAAGAGATGGGAAGGGAGGTCAGGGTTGGCTGTGGGGTGGCAGGAGAGAGTGTGGGATGCAGAGTACGGAAGGGTGGGAAAGGAGGGCAATGGTGGCCATGTGGGGAGCAAGGCAAGGCAAGGTGGGGAGCAGAGCAAGGGTGGCAAGAGAGGAGAGGGGAAGGAAGGGTAGGAGTGCCTATGGGTGGGGGGGGGACCCGGGGAGCGGCAGGGCAAGGCAGGGGAGCATGGTGTGGCACCCCTTCCCCCAAGCAGCCTCCACTGCTCTCAGCACCCTCCTTCTCCCCAACAGCTCTGTCCCCTTCCCCCAGCATCTCTGCCACCCACAGAGCCCACTTCCCCCTGACACCCAGTTCCCTGGCAGCTCCAGGCAGCGTCACCTTCCCTCCACACCCCCTTTTGTCAGTAGCTCTGCTGCTCCACCCCCCACATGCTTCCCTGCCTCCCTGGGTCCTGGCCATGGCCAGATCTTGGCAGCAGTGGCCTGGGTTTCCAGCAGGGCCAGATGCTGCCACTGTCTGCAACCCCAGGACCCCAGCTGGGGCTGGACACCACTGCTACTAACAGCTCTGGGACCCAGGCTGGGGTCAGACCCCACTGCCACCAGCAGCTTTGGAACTACAGCAAGGGCCAGATTCAACCTCCACCGGCGATGGCTTCTGGACTCCATCTGGGACCAGATACCGCTGCCACTAGATCCTGGACCCCGGCTGGGGCTGGATCCCACTGCCGCTGGCAGCTCTGTACCGTAGCTGGGGCCAGACCCAGCCAGTGCTGGCAGCATACTTAAAGGGTTGCCATGGCACAGCAGTGTGCTGCAGCACAGCAGCTGGCAACCAATGGTGTAGACTTAGCCTAAGGAAGAGAATTATTGGACACAGAGATGAACACAGTTTCTTGGAGAAGTGTCCACATTCCTTTTATAAAGAGAAATCAGGCATCACCAGTCTGCTAGAATTCTTTGAGGGATTCAACAAGCATGTGGGCAAAGGTGATCCAGTGGATATAGAGTACTTAGATTTTGAGAAAACCTTTGACACAGTTTTTCACCAAAGTATCTTAAACAATATGTGGCCATGGGATAAAAAGGAAGGTCCTCTCCTGAATCCATAACTGGTAAAAAGATAGGAACCAAAGGATAGGAATAAACGGTCACTTTTCAGAATGGAGGGAGATAAATAGTAGTGCCCCCCCCCAACGACCTGTACTGGGACCAATATTCATAAATGGTCTGGGAAAAGGGGTAAATAATGAGGAGGCAAAATTTGCAGATGGTTCAAAACTACTCAAGATAGTTAAATTCAAAGCAGACTGAAGAGAGTTTCAAAGAGATGTCACAAAAACTGCCTGATGTGGCAACAAAACATTGATAATGCAAAGTAATGCACACTGGGAAACATATTCCCAACTATATGTTTAAAATAATGGGGTCTAAATTGGTTGTTAACAGTCAGGAAAGAGATCTTGGAGTTATTGTCCATATTTTTCTGAAAACATATGTTCTATGTGCAGCAGCATTAAAAAAAAACATTATTGGGAATCATTAGGAAAGGGATAGATAATAAAACACAAAAAAATCATATTACCTCTTTATAAACTCCTTCTGTACACCCATAGTTTGACTAAAGATCTGTTCTCCCCCATATCAGAAAAGATATATAGACTTGGAAAAGGTACAGAAGAGGGAAACTAAAATAATTAGAATTATGGAAATGCATCCATACAAGGCAAGAATAATAAAACGTGGGCCTTTCAGCTTGGAAAAGAACTAATGAATGGGGAATATGATAGGTCTATAAAGTCATAACTGGTGCGGAGAAACTACTTAAGGACATGTTATTTTCCCCTCACAAGAACACAAGAACTAGGAGTTACCAAATGAAATTAAATGGCAGCAGGGTTCAAGGAAACAAAAGAAGTACTCATCATGCTCTCCATCCCCTATCACCCATTCCCAGCTTCTGGCAAACAGGAGCTAGGGACACCTTACAGCATGATTTTGCATCCCTCACCATCCTGGCTTATGGTCATTGATGGACCTCTCCTCCATGACCTTCTCCTCATGTTTTTTGAACCCTGTTATACTCCTGGCCTTCACAACGTTCTTTGGCAAAGAGTTCCACCAGGTGACTGTGTGTTGTGTGAGTACTTCTTTTGTTTGTTTGAACCCTGCTGCCATTTAATTTCATTTGGTAACTCCTAGTTCTTGTGTTCTTGTGAAAATCTAAGTACACTATATCCACTGCATCACCTTTGTCCACATGCTTGTTGAATCCCTCAAAGAATTCTAGCAGACTGGTGATGCCTGATTTCTCTCTATGAAAGAAATGTGGACACTTCTCCAAGAAACTGTGTTCATCTCTGTGTCCGATAATTCTATGATCTATATATTTTACTAAGATATTTCATATATACATTCTCTAAATGGCTAACAATTCATGTAAGTGAGTTGCTCATCTTTCAAAATAACATATTGTAAAAGGATCTAAATATATTTCTTTATGTACTACTAATTTCTTAATATTTGCAACAGCCAGCTAGTCTCAGACCATTTGGCCATTCTGACCCTTAAATTCAACTGGCATGATTCTTCACTGCCCTGTACCTTTATGTACCCACTTATACCTGTGCAAAAGGAGTACAAAGTGTTACCATTCTGATTTGGCATTGTTCTACACCCACCCTGCACATGTGTGAATGACTGCACAGACGGCAGCAGAATCAGAGCAGAAAATCAGGCCCTGTAGAATCATTAATATGCCATGAATGTTTAAAGTCAGGTGTATGTGAAAAATAATTCTTTGCTTTTTAATTTACTCTCTTCTTTAGTTCTGTAGATACAACTGAAGCCCGCAGTGTCCCTGGTTTTGTGTGCTTTGTCTCCTCTGTGGATGTTCCTGGGAGTAATATCACTGGGATTGCTAATGATGAAACTGTTTTTGCTGATAAAATGGTATGTAGTTTATCTTTTTTTTTTTTTTAAATAGGTTATCTCATCTCTTAGGTATGTAAAGGGCCAGGGGATTGTGAAGCTATTTACTTTGGGTGAAATTCTCTGCAGTGTGTGGAGTAAAATCTCAGCCCCCTTGATGTCAGTGAAAATTTTGACATTGACTTTGGTAAGGTTATGATTTCTGCCCCTGAATGTTATTGCTTTAAGTGCAAAGAATTGCAACAAACTCACCCAATCCAGTTACCAAGAACAGAAGGTGCCATGTTTTGACTCCAACTGACTTCCATGGAATAAATTTTATTCTGTCTCGGTGTATCTTCAATCCCGTTTGGTGGCAACAAATCATTGTTTTCAGTTCATGCCAGTAGGTAAAATCAGAATGTGTATGTCCACATATCTCTTTTACTTTGAAATAACACTGGTTATTTCAAAATAAAAGAGATTAGGTCCACATGACGTTTTCTTATTTTGAAATGACAGGATCCGTCATTTCGAAATAAGAACCGTCGTTTCGAAACAGCTTAAACCCCATTCATTTCAAAATGGCCGTTTGGACATGTTATTTTAAAACACCACCACTGTTTCGAAACAACATGTCCGAACGGCTTTATTTCGAAATAACCATTTTGAAATAACAGCCGTTTTGATAGCAGGCTTTCCCTTAATTCGAATTAACATTTTCTTAATTCGAATTAACTTATTTCAAAATAACTCATTTTGAAATACTTATTTCGAAATAACGATGTGTGTGTAGACATAGCCATTACTCACTATGCTGAAAGCTGGCTTTAATAGATTTCCTCCAGAAATAAGTTGCATGAAAAGATTAAAGTGGAAATCAATATGATCCTTTCAATGATTTATTATGTGGAGCATTAAATCTCTTTTTATGCATAGGTCACTTGTGTTGGCCATGTCATTGGTGGAGTTGTTGCAGACACACAAGAACATTCCCGAATAGCTGCCAAAGCTATCAAGGTCAAATATGAAGACCTCACACCAACTGTCACCATTCAGGTAAGGTGGCACAGATCTGATCATATGGTTAGTCCACCTAATACCACAATGCCTGCTTTAGTCCTTTTTTCCTGAGCATGGGTATGTCTACACTAGGGGCTTAAGTCGACTTAAGCAACTCCTTGGGCACATTTGGAAGTCATTAAGTCAACTTAAGCACTTGCTTAAGTTGACTTAGTAACTTCTGCCCTTAAAGTTGACTTCAAGGGTTACGTTGACTTTGTTAAATCGGCTTAATGCAATTCCACATTAAAGTTGGCTTAATAAAGTCAACTTAGTGCAATAGTGACTTTTAAGTCGACTTTATTAAGTCGACTTTAAATGAGTCCCCTGACTTAAGTTGACTTTATAAAGTCGACTTAAACAAATGGTGCTTCACTAAGTCGACTTAATAAAGTCACCTTTAAGTAGACCTTAGTAAGTCTACTTAACTGAGTCCTGTAGTGCAGACATAGCCATGAGTATTCGGGTTGTTGAGTATTTAGTCACTCATATGTTTCGCATTTGTGACATGGCTCTATCATGATGGGTGTGGTAGATGATCCAAAATAAAATAAATCTCTGATATTAAATAATAATCTCTGATATTGTATGGGAGTAGAATCAAAGGACTGGAAGGGAACCCAAGAAGTCTTCTAGTCCAGTCCTCTGCACTCAAGGCAGGACCAAGTATCATCTAGACCATCCCAGAGAGATGTTTGCCTAACCTCTTAAAAACTTCAGTTTTGGAGATTCCACAACAGCCCTTGGCAATTTATTCCAATGCTTAACTACCCTGATAGTTAGGATTTTGTTTTGTTTTGTTTTGTTTTGTTATGGCCAATCCAAATCTCCCTTGCTGCAGTTTAAGCCCCTTACTTCTTGTACTATCTTCAGAGGTTAATTAGAACAATTTTTGTCCCTCTTCCTTGTAATGGCCTTTGATGTACTTGAAAATTGTTTCATGCCACCTCTCAGTCTTCTCTTCTCCAGCCTAAACAAACCCAATCTTATATCATAGGTCATGGTTTCTAGATCTTTAATAATTTTTCTTGCTTTTTTCTGGACTTTCCTAATTTCGTGGAATTGGAACACTATAATTCAGTTGAGGCCTTATCAGCACAGAATAGCACTAAAAAATTATTTCTTAGGTTTTTCTTGAAACAGTTGTGCAAATACATCCCAGAATGATGTTTGCTTTTATTGAAATAGTGTGACACTGTTTACTCATTTTTAGCTTGTGATCCATAACCCCCAGAACTTTTTCCACAGTACTCCTTCCTAGGCAGTCATTTCTCATTTTGTAAGTTGGCAGTTGATTTTTCCCTTCCTAAGTGGAGTACCTGCATTTGTCCGTATTGAATTTCATCCTATTTACTTCACACTATTTCTCCACTTTGTCATATCTATTTGAATTTTAATCCTGTCCTCCAAGGAACTTTGCAATCCCACTCAGCCAGGTGTCATCTGCAAATTTCATAACTGTACTTACTAAGGATATGTCGACACTGGAGGTTAACTTAAAGTCAACCCTGTTAAGTCAACTTAGAGCATCCACAGTGAAAACTTCTGTCGACTCCCTGCGTCCACATTGGCAGGTATTATGTCAACCCTTCCTGGTGGCTAGGAACTCTGGAGAGGGAGGGCTGGGGACAGATCAGGCTCCGGGCTGAAGGTGGGCACTTTTCAGGGTACAGCCCTCGGGCCAATATCCTATGCTCATGTGGTCCGCATAGTGATTTGAGTTTGAGACCACTGCTGTATGTGCTGTTTCCCAGTGTTTAAATCTTAACAGTTTCCAAAGGGATAGCTGTGTTAGTCTAGTCCAGCAAAAAAACAAAACAAAACAAGGAGTTGTGTGGCACTTAAAGACTAACAGATTTATTTTTCGCATGAGCTTTCATGGGAGAAAATCCCACTTCATCTTCGAAGCATCTGATGATGTGGGATTTTCTCCCATGAAAGCTCATGCGAAAAATAAATCTGTTAGTCTTAAGTGCCACACGACTCCTAAATCTTAACAACTGCTTTGATTTTCTGTTTCAATATGACCTGATCCCATGACTTACATTTCCCTGCATTTATTTTCCTCCCATTCTGTAAGTTCCCTTATCTTTAAAGTGTCTGATGAAGTGGGATTTTCTCCATGAAAGCTCATGTGATTTGTTAGTCCTTAAGTGCCGCAGGACTCCTTGCTTGTTTCACTTCTTTGGAGTTATTCATAATTTACAGTGGTTTGAGAGGAAAATTGGGCCCTCTAACTCTGTATCTGTATTTGTTCTATGTGAGACTTTGCAGAACATTCCACATCCTCTCTAAGGCTAATGAAATTAAGAAAATGGCACTTGAAACTTTAGACATTTCTATTGACATCCTGATGATAAACCCATGAAAATACAATCAACTAGCTAGTTTCTAAAGCTGAAGAGCTCTGAGTATAAGCATTTCATGACTATTCCATGTGTTTCCAATGTTTTGAAACAGCTATCCTTATGGCGATATAAACCAAATGGCAATATCATATCACAAATTCATCACTGACTAGTAGAAACAAATGGTTGCTAACCATACTTACAAGACTTTGCCAGGAATTCTAAGGATTTATATATCTAACCTAGTGAAAGTTACCATGGGATTCTAGTGCCTATTGTACTGGTACTGCAAGTCAACGGGGTTAAAGTATAATTTGGTGGGCCCTTCTGCACAGGTGGGCCCCCCTCCTGCATGGATGGCCCCACCACACATTCGGCCCCCCTGCCCCCAACTCCTGCCCCCCCCACATGCCAGCCCTCTTCCCCAGCTACTGCCCCCAATATCCATTCTCCTGCACTCAATAGCCTTCCCCCAGCATGAGCTGGGCCGCTCCAGTACTCACAGGCAGCTGCGTGCTGGGCTGGGAAACTACTGTATATATTCATGTATAAGCTAATCTTTGTATAAACTAACCCTCCAATTCATAGCCCCAAAAGACAAAAATGGGTGACCCAAGTGTAAGCCAAGGTCCCCTTTTGGCCTCAGCCCCTAAGCCCACACACAGCACTGCTGTCACCCACCAAAGTTCCCGACACCCTCCCTTAATCCCCAAACCCCTGCCGTTGCTTTTTTTCTGTTCCTTGCCGCTCTCTCCACTCCCGCTGCTGTCCCCCTGCTCTGTCTGCTCCCTGCTCTCTCCATTCTCCCCTGCTCGCCACCGCCTTCTCCACTGCCCATTGCTGTTCCCCTGTTCCCCAACATCCTTTCTGCTCCTTTCCTGATCACCCCCAACCCCTGCCACTGCTTTTCCCGGCCTCCCAGACACCCCACCCAACCCTTGGGCCCTGCCACTGCTTCCCTGGGCTCCCCAAACCCCACCTCAACCCACAGGCTGATCCCCCCCAGGGCCCCCTTCCCTGGCTGCTCCAGACGCCGGCATCCCCTCCTTACTCTGACCGTACCCCAGGCTGGCTGCTCTGGCCACACTGGGGCTCCAGGTTGGTGCATGCCCAGTGAAACTCCTGGACTGGGGCTGTCTACCGTATTGACCCATGTATAAGCTGAGTGCCTGTTTTGACGCCAATTTTCAGGCACAAAAATCTCAGTTTATACATGAGTATATCCCCCCACACACACACACACACATGCTGGAATGCTGGAGAACAGCATTCTGGGGCCCACTATTTTTAGGGGCTCAGCATTCAGGCCCCTAAAAATAGAAAAGGGAACTGGGAAGCTTCATTCTGGGGCCTGCTATTTTTAAATGGTGGGCTCTGGAACTCAGCATTCTGGCACCATTTCCTATTTTTAGGGGGCCCGGAATGCTAAGCCCCTAAAAATAGTGGGCCCCAGAACAGTGTTCTGGGCCGTTCTGGCCCACTTTAACCTCTGACTTGTAACATGAAATGTGTTTATCAGGCTGTGCAGACGTAAAATAGCATTTATTTTTTCATGATGAGTTGAATAAAATATAGAAATCTTTCCTTCACAGTTTGAATGGAACTCTTTGTTTTTCACTGTCTTCCCTCTCTCTGAGGGGTAGTGAGTGCTTTGAAAGATAAGATCACAATTCAAAATGATTTGGACAAACTGGTGAATGGTCTGAGATAAAAAGAGTGAAATTCAATAAAGATAACTGTCAAGTACTTCACGTAGGGTTGAACAACCCATTGCACACATACAAAATGGACGATGATTGCTGAGGAGGGAGTACTGCAGAAAGAGATCTGGGTGTAACAGTGGATCACAGCTAATTATGAGTTAGCAGTGCAGTACTGTTGCAAAAAAAGCAAATGCCATTCTGGGGTGTGTAAACAGGAGTATTGTGAATAAGATACAAGAAGTGATTCTTCCATTCTACTCTGCACTGATTAGGCCTCAACTTGATTACTGTGTCTAGTTCTGGGCACCTCATTTCTAAAAGGACGTGGGGCAACTGAAGAAAGTCCAGAGAAGGGCAAGAAAAATGATTAGAGGTCTGGAACATTTGACCTATGCAGGAAGATTGAAAGAGCCGGGTTTGTTTAGTCTAGAAAAAAAAGAGGCTGAGAGGGGATGTGATAACAGTTTTCAAATGTCAAAAAGTTTGTTATGAGGAAGAAGGAGAAAAAATATTCTCTTTAATCACAGATGATAGGACAAGAAGCAATGGGCTTAAATTACAGCAAGGGAGGTTCAGTCTAGACATTAGAAAAAAATTCCTAACTGTTAGGGTAATTAAACAGTAAAATAAGTTTCCTCAGCAGGTTGTGGAATCTCCTACATTGGTTTAATGGGGGTAGCTGGTCCTGCCATGAGTGTAGGGAACTGGACTCGATAACCTGTCATGGTCCCTTCCAGTTTCTATGATTCTATGAAACTATGTATCATAGGGTCACTGTCTGTGCTGCCTTTTAGAAAATGTAGTTCAGTAGAGAATCCCAGCTCACAGAGAATAATGGGAACATGATTACCAAATGACAACTGCTATATTTGGCCAATTTACTTTGATGAAAAACCGAATTTTCCACAGAAAGCAGGGCCTTAACAATTTTTTGTTGAAACCCCACTTTTCTGTCAATTGACAATTTAGATGGAAAATATTTGACCAGCCCTAACTCAGATATCAGCAGGTCATTACAATTAAAAACTTAAATCATCTCATGCCAGTTTGCTTGTTTTTGTTTATGGTGACCATTTAAGCAAGCGTGAAAAAATTGGGAGGAGGTGGGCTATAATAGGCATCTATATGAGACAAGCCTCAAATATTGGGACTGTCCCTATAAAATCAGAACATCTGGTCATGCTAGCTTTGCCCCACAGAATTTTTTTTGAACCACAGAAAAGTACTGATGCCACTACAGTTGAAATATTTTGGTTTGCTATCTTCCTAGGAAACCTTATTGTGTAACTATGTTTTCCCAGGAAGCTATTGAGAAACAATCCTTCTATAAGCCTTCAAGGAAGATTGAGAAAGGAGATGTCCAGAAAGGATTTTCAGAATCTGATTATGTTGTTGAAGGTGAGCACAAAGATATCATCTTTGGTCTGCAGATAGATCAAACTCCTTATCCTGTAACCCTCACATGAGAAATCTCATTGAAATCAAGACCCAATTACATGAGTAAGATTTACTCACGTGAATACAGTTTGGTGAACTGGGCACAAGGTTTCGTTTTACAGAAAATAACTCTTTGGGTAAATTGACAGTGGGTAAACTTTCAAAAGTGCTCATGCTGAATTTTCCAAAGTGGCTTAGCCCTGGTCTACACATACTGTGGTTTTTAGTGGTGGTCCAAGGTAGATACACAAGTTACTTAAAATAACTTGTGCATTTCTCTTTGACTGCCTAAATTCTGCTTATCACAGCACATTCACACTGCTGCGAATTGAAGGGAAGTGTCCTCCCTTTGACTCAGCACTCATCCAATTGAGGGGGTGGAGTTACTCAGTCTACTTCCCAATCCACTGAGTGTGTCTTCACAGATCCCTCAGTTGAACCAGGAAGTTTGAACTGATGGCAGCGAATTTACCTCTGTTGGTATAGACTTTGTCCACATGAAGAAAGTGACTGGAACAGCTCCCTGTGTGAACACTATTCCAGAATAAAAGTCATTTAATTATGGGTTAATTAGTTACTCCTATTAGTGACTTTTATTCTGAAATAGAATATCCACCCAAGGAGCTATTCCAGAGCAGTTTATTCCAGTCTGTTTCACCATGTAGATAGCGGCCAAGAAGCATGTGTCTCCTTGAAAATCAAAACTTATAAGTGCCTAAACTACTTTTAAAAATGGGACACAGGCCCTTTAGAAAGTTCTTCCCAATGTGGTGGTTGGCTTCAGGTCTTGAGACAAATATGAAGCTGTCCAGTAATGTATTAATATTGTATGTTGGCTTGGTGTCACAGGATGCACTCACCACTAGTGCACTTCCTCCTGGCACCTCTGAGTTTAGCTGCTTCTAGGTGCTGCATCCTCCTCTGGCAGTCTCTCCACCCATCTTCTTTTCTCTCACCATGCTGTTCCTCTCATTCTAGAGCTGCACCTTCTTGTTTGTGGCTTGTTTGTTCAGCCAGGTTAGCATGGTCCTCCCATTCCAGGGTATCAGTGTCTTCCAAGGTGAACTGTCCTAAGCAGTCTGCTCTCCTCTACCTGGTCCATGCCATGAGTGGCAGAGACCATCCCTGCCACTTGTAAAAAGCCTCTTTTAGGAGGCTCGAAGCTGGATCGGGCCCCATGCATGGCCAGACTGGGTGGATCAGGAACACTTGTACGTGTCCTGCATCCTGGCCCCCTCCAGAATCACCCCTGACCAGTGGTATATAGCCTTCTTAAAACAGCCATGTTGCCACCCAACCCCCTGCTTGGATCTCCCCAGGAGAGCCAGTGGCAGGGGGAAAAAAGCCCCCACTGGCTCCAGGCTACTGGAGCCCAGTGGGGGAAAAGACGGCCCCCCTCCCCCCCGAACTGGCTGAAGCCTTCTGGCTTAGTCAGGCATGGGGGAGATGGGACCCCGCATGCCTGGCTTCCCCCGCAGCTGGTCAGGCACCCGGGGAAAGGGATCCCTGCGTGCCCAGGCAGCAGGGCAAGGGCCCCCGCACACTTGGCTTCCCCAGCAGCTGGTTGGGTGGTGGGGGAAGGGATCCCTGTGTGCCCTGCTTCCCCCACAGCTGGCCGGGCATGCGGGGGAAGGTATCCCTTGCCCCACCGTCCAGCCTGTGCAGGGGAAGTTGGGCATGGGAATCCCTTCTCCCCATGCCCCACTTGCACAGGGTTCTGATCCTCTTCAGGGAGGGTGCCATGGTGCCATGCACACTGGGAGGAAGGTCAAACCCCTTATATCGATATAACCCTGCCCAGGGTTTTATCAAAATGACAATTTTGACATAACTCATTTCAATGTAATACTGGGTTTTATTATATTGAGATAATTTCCTTATTTTGAAATAAGGGAGCTTCTTTATTCGAAATAAGAAAACGTCATGTGGACCTAAACTTTTTAAAATTGAAATAACCAGCATTATTTTGATTTAAAACCTGTGTGTGGACATACCCAGGGAGACCAGAAAGGTGACAGAGCAGCAAACAGCCCTTTAGCCGTGACAGGCCTGTAGGTTTCTGAACACTTTTCCTTGGTTCTGTAGGGGAAATGTACATTGGTGGGCAGGAACACTTTTACCTGGAGACTCACTGCACCATCGCAGTACCTAAGGGTGAAGATGGAGAGATGGAACTCTTTGTGTCCACTCAGAATCCAGGAGAAACACAGGTAACTTCTCTTGTTGGCCTGGATGTCCTCAGTGAATTTGATGCTGTGAAGGTCACTCATATTACACTGGGATAAACTGTTCATCTGCAATAGATTCCAGCTTTTACTAATGTGAAAGCAGACAGCTGGCTCAGAGAACTGGGATTAAACAACAGAGACTTTTACATGTAGGTCACCAATGGTAATAAAGCTTATGGAGGGGATATTATACCTCATGCTTTGGAGCTTGGGCTAATCTCTAACTATCAGTTCTTCTTTGAGCACTGCTCAGATTCATTCAGTATCAGGTGTATACGTGCCGCAGCGCACAATTGGCCTGAAGCTTTTTAGCCTTAGCCTGTCAGGACAGGGCTGGCGGCCACCACCTCCTGGCCACCCTGTGGCTCTCTCTATATATATGGCCACAGCCCTGCTCCTCCCTAGTTCCTTTTTCTCTGCCCTCAGCAATGGTTACAGAACAGCCTGTTTCTTGCTTTTTGCAAATGCCTGTCTGTCTGCTCTGTTTTATGAGTGTTTTTCACTGGAAGATCTGTTTGCGACATTGCCAGCGCTCCATCTCAGATCTTTTAAACGAAGGACTCAGGAAGACAGGGAGCAAAGGCTGCATAATATTGCCCAAGAACGGGCCCTGCAGCTGATGCCACATACGTCTGTCGTACCCAAGGATTCACCAGCACTGCACTGCATGTTGAGCTGGCACTGGGGCCTTGTTGGCACTGCTCTCAGGCTATGAAGCTCTCAGGCTATGAATAAAAGCCATGATCGACCTCCAACTCAGCACCTCATGCTTGGTTGGCACTGGAGCCCCCTTGTCGCCGCTCTCTGGCTATGAATAAAAGCCACGATCGGCTTCTAATGCGGCACCGTGTGCTAGACGAACACTGGAGCCCTCTCAGCACTGCTCTCCGGCTACAAATGAAAGCTGTGATCAGCCTCTAATGTGGCACTGCGTGCTCAGTCGGTACTGGAGCCCTCTCCACGCCGCTCTCCAGCTATGAATAATAGCTGTGATTGGCCTTCTAACTCAGCACTGCATTCTAGGCTGGCACCAGAGCCCTCTCAACGCTGCTCTCCAACTATACATAAAAAACTGTAGTCAGCCTCTAACTCAGCACTGCGTGCTGGATTGGCACCGGAGTCCTTTCAGCACCGCTCACTGGCTGTGAATAAATGGCCACGATCGGCATTTGGCTCGGCACTACCTCGGTGCCTTGTGCCCTTATCCCTGGCACCTACTCTCTGAAGAAAAGGGCCGGAGCATCTGAACGCCATGCGCTGGTGGCAGCATCTCATGCCAGTCGGCACCAAGGCCCTCTTGGCGCTGCTCCCCAGCAGAGCATAGGTAAGCGCACTCAGTGTCAACTTTGGCACTGAAGTGCCGGTGCCATTCTGGCTCTCCCATCGAGGGGGGGTGAGGGCCCAGAGCCTATCATGGTGCCATCCACCAGAGGCCTTTGAAGCAGCGGAGGCTCTTCATCTCCCGAAATTGCTGCCAGGCCACAGAAGCAAATGCTAAATCCACCTTCCTTTCACTTTACCCAGCACTGGGGAGAGCCACTCACTCCTTGGCTCCACATCACTGCAGAACTGAGGGCTCCAACCCCTACAGTGCCGACACTTTGTCTTGGCACCACAAGAAGCTCCAAGAGTGCATGCCTGGCCTCCTACTGAAGGGTCTCCAGTACCAGGTTCTTCTTGGTATCACACTTGAAACTGATTACCTCCCAAAGAGGCCTTGGAAGGGGAGTTCCAACTCGGTACCACGGCCCCGGGAGAGGGCACCCTGGTACTGGGGTTGTCCCTTCTCTCGGCTAGCGTCACGAACCTAGGGCCAGGGTCCTACAGAGAAAACCCTACCACACTTCAGCCCCCTTCACCGGGTCACTGCCTACCTGGGGGTCAGGGTCACATCCCTTGAAGGGCAACAAGACGCCTTATTTGACCTGGGGTTTGCATCCTCTCCAGTTGCCATTATAATCCCTCTTCATGCTCATGACCTTGACATCACTGGGACACAGTTGCCCAAGCTGCCCTGATTTACCCCCAGGCTCTCAGGGGTCCAGGAGGTTTGACCTCCTGGGTCAAAGGCCTACTCAACTTCAGCCTTTCAACTGAGGATTGCTAACCATCAGGCCTTGTTTAACAGATATTCCCTAGATCTGTGTAATGCTATGAAGGGTTTTAGCAGCTTCCTTCCACAAGAACACTTGGAGGATTAGGATGCCTTTGTCGAGGAAGGTGCCTCACGTGAAGCCCTTACAGTGGTGTGGTATGCCTCGGACACGGCCAGCTGCGGCATTGCTACAGCCGCGGTTATGCACCCAGCGGCCTCTCCCAGGACTTACAGCAGTCCATATTAGGCCTTCCCTTTTGAAGCCCGCCCACTGACTCCCTGATCTGTGGCAACTGTGACCCTAGGTCAGCCCTCAGAGCCCTGGGTATGCTTACTCCCCAGGTGCTTCAATGTTCTCCCAGCCCACCGCAACCTCACGAACACTTGGGGTGAGGGGCCATCATGGTAGTCTTCCCCCAACACAAGTGAAAGGGCTTCCCTGTAGGGGCCCTTGGACCACAGGTTGGTGACCCCCTTTTTTTCCCATTGAAGGTGATCAACTCAAATACAATCACCTCTCCCTCCATCAAACCCAGCCCTTGAACTTCAGGGCTGCACTCTAAAAATTGCTTATGTTAAATGCCCCCTCGCAATCAGCCTCACTTCTTCCTCCTCTCTGGTAAAGATGTGTCTTCCTCTTCTCTTACTGCTCCCGAAGGGGGCAGTAAGGGCCTGGCAACCAGAGAACTCTCCTCGTATGCACTCAGTTCTAGTTGCATGTGCTCTTGGAGCCTTGGTGGAAATCCGGGGGCGACAGAGGTATGAGAAGGGGGCACATGATGCCCCTCCACCACAACACTTGCTCCGTGGGCCTTACCCTGGGCTACAGCCTGCTGGGACACGTAGGGAAAGATACCCACTCCCTATCCTCATACCCAGAGGTTCCTCCTCCCCGACACACCTCATCCAACCCTTCCCCAGTTGGGCACGCTGGGACGGCTATACTCCTGCTACGCTGATCCCAAGTGCGTTTCTTATTCGTGTTGGTCTGCAATGGATCTTGGGGGAAATTACTGAGGGATGGTGTACCCTGCCTCCTAGGTGATAAGTAAGAGGGGGAGCTCATACCCCCTTGTCCTCTACCTTTTCCCTCCTCGCCTCCCCAGGCTGTCCCCTTTTTTATTCTCAAGGCCTTTTGCTCGAGGCATCCTCAAGCTCCACTGTAGGGGTTTTGCATCTTCAGCTTCCACCCCTCCTCCCCAAGGACATTCACCACATCTCATTGGTCCGTCCACCCATGGGTAAACCTCACGTTTAGCCCCCTACTGGAAACCCCTCTGCTCTGGTGCCTCCTGCCAACCAGAACGTTTTCCACCAAAAACCCCAGACAGCCATCTAGGAGCTGCCTTGATCTTTCTATGTCATTCCCCCGCCCCTCGCCCAGAATCTCAATGAAGGGAGATAGTAGGGGACAGAACTCTTAACCCCCATCAGTGTTAATACACCTGAGTGAGCCCACTTGAGGACCTGTGGTCCTTAGCTCACGGTTAGTTCCCCTGCAGAACTCTGGCTCCCGAGGGAATTTGCAAGACCCTCAGCACGCTGGAAAGCCTGACGCCTTATGAGTGATGCTTTCATGATGTCCCCTCATTCCCCCTGTGTTCCCTAGAGGACATAGTGGCTTCTCTTGTTTTTCCCTAACTAGAGGTTGCCCTATGCCCTCCTTCCCTTTCCCCGGGGTCTCTCTCTTTCCTCCTTCCACCCTGGACCTGCCCAAGCCCTTACCCCTTCCAATACACAGGGAGATGCACCAATAACACCCCTCCCCTCTCAGAGCAGGCTTATAGACAATGTCCACCGTGCATCTTGGCTAAGTTGTTGTCTTCTCTTCTCATCAGGAAGTATGCAAGATCCCTTTTAGTTGGCCCATTGCAGCCGGGACCCGACATCTACACGCACCGCTATAGATGAGTCAGCCAGCCGGGATATGAAGGTTGACTGCCTCTCCATTGAAGTGAGAGTGAGAATATCAGGCTAGAGGAGAAGTGAGAATATCATGTGAGACATGTGTCCCCCCAAACACTCTGATTCTGGAGCTTGGCGGGGGCAGGGCACAACCCTCAAGGGGAACCTGACCCATCTATAGAGATGGTTGGATACCCCTTCCCTCAATTTGGTACACCTCTCCCTGTGCGAGCCTATGTATCAGGAGAGCAGAGTATGAGGTAAAGGGAGAGAAATGTGCACCTAGCCTTGTTCTGTAAGCCCCTCCCAGAACCCCATGATGGTTTCTCACTGCCCGTGTCTCAGGTCATCCCCCCGCCCCTCTGGTTGGGGATGACCTAACATGGGAATTCAATCACCTTCCCTTCAGTTTCTCTGTTTTCACTTCCTGGTCACTCAACATTCATGACCTCTGCCATTTGGCTTCCCTCTTGATGCTAGGATGCGTGTACCTAAGGGTTCCCCTTTTTCCTAGTATAACCCATTGAAGTGTCACCTCTAAAGAAAGGCCCTTCTGGGATGCATACTTCTCTCCTTATGACGACCTCCTTGATGGAGTGTCTTTGACACTTTGGGCCCCAGAGTAGCTCCTGCCCAGTGTCTAGGCCTTATTCCAGGGCCCTTCCTCCAGGTCCTCCATTCCCATGCATCAACGGATGGGGGGGCTGGGTTTCCAGCTAATCCTTCTTCTTTATTTTCTTCCTACGTTATCTTCCATATGGAGGTAGGATGCCTTAGTTTAGGGTGCCCCTTATCAATCCTGTCCTTGGCATGTCCTGCTGGTATGTAACTGGGGAAAGGCCTTTTGCCTACCCCCTGTTTGGTCAAGAGGCGCTGTGTTCCTTGCCCCTGGTCTTGGTTAGTAACTTAACCCAATTGGCCTCCCTTTGGGGTAAAGGCGGCAAGGGCAGCCGTTATACCACCCTTGCTCATCGCCTGTGGCTGTAGGACCCTGTTGCTCTGGATCATGAATGCCTTTCTCAGGATTCGATTCTACTAGGGAAGGGCAACCCTCTTATTTTAGATGGTGTTGCTGGTGCCAAGGATGCTCTTTTGCTATTATGATCTAGCATGCTCTCTGGTAATGAACCAAGACTGCCCCTGTTGGAATTCTGGCCTCCTGACAGAGTGGCAGATGACCCCTCAGCACTCTCTCAAAGATCTTGCACTTGGTGGTGTGTCTGTAGGCATTCACCTGGCAGCCCACTGCTTCTTCGTCCAATTTTGAGTGCTGTGCCATTTGTGGGTAGCCATGCTGATGGCAGATAAGGCTCTCAGTCTGCCCACCTTCCACACTATGGCTAGCAGTCACCTGATACTGAATGTATCTGAGCAGCACTCAAAGGAGAACAGTGGGTTACTTACCAGTAACTGTCCTTCTTAGAGATGGGCTGCTCAGATCCATTCAGGTCCCTCCCACCATCCCCGCTACTTGGAATTAGTGATTAGCAGGGACTGGGGAGGATCAGGGCTGCAGCCATATATATATGGCCACAGGGTGGCTAGGGGATGGTGGCCACCAGCCCTGTCCTGACAGGCGAAGGCTGAAAAGTTTCCAGCAAATTGTGTGCTGTGGCATGTATACACCTGATACTGAATGAATCCAAGCAGTCCATCTTGAAGAAGGACAGTTACTGTTCTCGTCCTGGTCAGTATGGGAGGGGGGGGTGCAGATGATCTCACATCTGCCTAGTGCAGGGCTCTCACCCCTTTCTCTGAAGCTTCTGGTGCTGGCCACTGTCAGAGTGGATACTGGATTAGGTGGATTTGCTGGTCTGATTTAGCATGAACAAAGGTGTAGTATAATAGGCTGCGGGAGACTAAGCCTCCCCAACCAGCCCCTGTCAAATGCCCCCAGTCTCCACATGCTACTGTGGAAGGAGTCAGCCCACCTGCCCTAGATGGCTGCTTCTGCATATGGGAGACTAGCCCAGAGCAGGCCCAGCACTGCTGTGAACACGTGGGGCCTTGTGCAGGTGGAGCTCAGGCTTTGTTTCCAGAAATCAAGGGGCACAGACCTTCCCTGTGGGTTGGTACAGAGCTCAGCTGGACGGACCCCACTCCCACCTAGCCCCTTCTCCTGAGGCTTTTCCACTTGCACTTCTTTGCCCCCTGTCCTAAGGCATGAGGGGTAGGGAGGCTGACTGAGAGTAGGACACACCTGTACTCTAAGTGCTTTCTGGGCTTCATGTCACCAGGCAGGGAAGTCAGGTGCCCTTTGTTCTCTGGGGTCACAGCATGGGAAGTGTGGTAGCTGTGACACTGGGGCTGTCCTGTGCAGAGTCTGCTGACTCTGCTGCCTAGAGAACAGAAGCAACCACTGGGGGCAGTCTGAGCCTGTGGGAGTATAGGGAGGGCAGTCATGGAGCATAAGAGGGATCTCTGGGAAGCGAGCAAGGCCATGTAGGGCAGGCTGGTGTCCCCCTCCATTCTCCACAAAGGCAGGCATTACATACCCATGACAAATCCTCTGTTCCTGCTTAAGTGTAAACCCTGCTGATAGGTAAGGAACGTGGCAAGCATACACCCTTAAGGTTCCAGTTCCTTGATAACAAGACACAGAACCAGGGTCAGATGGTCTTGCAGCAGGTGGAGATGATACATAAACATTTCTGGAGACTTTCTTATCCATCTGACTCCTTGTATGACCCCCAGGACCACTGTGCCCTAGCATCAAGAAGAAAGAAGATTAAGAAAGAGGCTTTGTTTCTAGCTCCCAATGCCCTCAAAGCTGCCTGCATGACTAATCTGTTTCTTTTTTTCCTTCAGAAATCAGTTGCCACTGCGTTAGGGGTCCAAGCGAATCGAATTTTAGTTCGAGTGAAGAGAATGGGAGGAGGGTTTGGAGGCAAGGAGACCAGAAGTATTTTTTTGTCAAGAGCAGTAGCTGTGGCTGCATTCAAGTAAGTTTTGCAGCTGAGAGGTGGGCTTCTTTGTCACCTGCCCCACAGACCCAGGAGGCACAGACCATTGTCCTTTTTAAGAAGATGAGGAAAGTTTGTATGCTTATGCATCAGAACTGCTGCTTGACCAGAATCATTCTCATCTTTTTAATCTCACAGGATTTTAACATCTTTGAGAATCCCTAGGATAGGTCACTAAAGGGGTCTTCAGCTGGAAAGGAAAGTGTAAACTGCTTTTAGGCAGATAGGACCTTTGAATGGTTGTTGATACTTGTAAATAGAGTGAGCAGAGCAGCAGGATGACAGCCAGCTCCAACATTAACTGAGGGAAACTAATGGAAATAAAGCCACATTGCTGATCCTTCTGTGTTTTCATATAGCTAGTTACTATATCTGAAACTGTCTGTCCCCTTCCTTCACTTCACTGATTCCCCAGCCCCTTTCAAAATCCAGCAAAACCTCACCTCAGCTACACTGTGTACCTGCACAGATATGACAATTAGTCTCCACCCTAATTTTTGCCGTTAGTACTAACCCTGCACAGGCACAGGTTTTTCTTTGTCTACTCTCTCTGAGTACCCTCTGGCCTCCCGGATCTGGGTTTTGGTTCAGCCCAGCTTAATGGGTGGCTATTGTGAAATTTGCATCAGGATTCCAGACAAACCCCAAATTCAGAGTTTTTGTTTCTGTGATTCTATGTTCTCTGGACATTTCTGCTCTGAAGACCCAAGAAAGCAGAGAAAGGCAGAAAGGCTCATTAGGCAAGGAAGAACAAGACTTCCTCCTAAGGGATGAACTGTAAACTCACTTAAATTACTGTATATACTCATGTATAAGCCAGGATTTTTGTGCCTGAAAATAACCTTTAAAAAGGGCACTCAGCTTATACGTGGGTCAGGTAAGCAGTCTCAGCCTACTAGTTTTAAAGTTCACGCCCTGAGCCTGCTTTGAGCATGCTCAGAGCAGATTTGGGGGGGGGGGGAGTCCCAGCTTCAGAGCAGCCATATTGTGTGATCAGCCTGAGCAGAGCTTACAGGTGGGGAAGTACTTTCCTTAGTTTGCCTAGCCACCAGAGCGTCCTGGCAAGGGTACCCTGGGGAGGCGGGGGGGAGGTCAGCCTCGTGGAGCCAGTGGCAGGAGGAGGGGGTCAGGACAGTGGGGACAAGTGGTAGCAGTTCCTGGGGGTCAGGGACAGTGCAGGGGGAAGAGGCAGCATGGTCAGGGAAGTGGTGGCATGGTCAAGGATGGCACAGGGGGAAGTGGCAGCAGGATCGGGGGCATCATGGTCAGGGAAGAGGCCGCATGATTGGGGACAGTGCAGGGGGAAGCAGCGGGATGGTTGGGGACAGTGCAGAGGGAAGAGGCAGCGTTTTTAGGGGCAATTGTGGCATAGGCAAGGACGGCGCAGGGGGAAGCAGTGGCAGGGTCAGGTGGTTAGGGAGGATATCAGGGAGTCTGGGAAAGCCAGCAGTGCATGATGGGGGGTTAGAGGCCAGAGGCTGCAGAGGGACCTCGGCTTATGCATGGGTTATGTCTTTTTGCTGGTTTGGGGGCTTGAAAATGGAGGAGAATCGGCTTATACATTAATTGGCTTATACCCGAGTATATACAGTAAACAGCTAAAAGTAGGCTGTCAAAGAGAAAGTTAACTAATGTTTACTTAGCACTATTGCATAATTAAGCTGACTAGAGGATGTTAATTAATGATGAATTACCTAGTTACTAGTATCCATTCTTCTAAGAAGCCCTGGTATCTAGACACCATTGTAAGAGTTTAAAGTGCACTTTTTAAGAAGAAACAGGGCTGTATTAAGACATGCTGGGGCCCTAAGCTATGTCAACATTCAGAGGCCCCATACCGTAAAAATAAAGAGACAAAGTGTATTACATTATAACAGAAAGGGATATGAAAAAATAAATGATAACCTGATATATTTGCATATATTCATAGGCAAAGTTGCAACAGGAAAAAAACTAAAAAACCCATACATCTTACAAAAAGCCTTATTTGTGCTACCAAATACCTTATGATAAATCATCTTAGTTATCTCTGGCATATTTAGAGGGCCCTCATAATGTGAGGTCCTAAGCCATGGCTTACTTGACTTGTGTCTAAATTTCGGACTGGGAAGAAAGGTCTTAGTTTCTCGTACCAAATACTAATGCCATTTGTTTCAGAGGAAAAAGAAGAATCCAGATGATTAACTTCCTAGTTCATGCGGCCATTGCCACTTAGTTATAAAGAAAAATCTTATGAAAAGAGAGAAGTATTTATTTAAGCCAAGAAGTTAGCAAGTTTCAGGCTCAACATGATTTCTGCATCATCAATGTATCCTTTAATAGGACTGGTCACCCGGTACGATGCATGCTGAATCGAGATGAGGACATGCTGATTACTGGTGGGAGACATCCCTATCTGGGAAAGTATAAGGTACACAGACAGTTTTAAAAATATGCATGAGTAACCTTGATAATATCACTTCAACAAGTGTAACTGAGTAGTAGGTTCTTGCAGGAGCACTGCTGGCCCAGGAAAAGACCCGGGACTCAGGAGCTTAGACCTGGGGCTTGCGTGCCACCACTGCAGCTGCCACCACAGCTGTCCAGGTGGTAGACCTAGGACTCAGGCCCTGGGGGTCAGGATTCAAGCCCCTTAAGCCTGGTGCCAGTGATGCCCTTGGATTATTGTAATGGGTTAGCTCCTGTAGATGTCACTGACCCCTGCTGTATAGAATCAGAGAGGCTTGCTGTAAGATGTTGGCTGTATGTGTGTCCTTTCAGTGTGCTCTTCCAGCTCTATGCAGATAGCAGACACAACAGCTTTAATTGGATTACCCACTAACACCTGCAGACTCAGTTTCATTGGTGAAGGCACTCATGCAGGTTTACTGCTGATGCAGCATGGTAATAATGCCCTGGCTGAATAGTTACAGGGACACTAACTCATGTGTGCCCTTGACAATGGACACAACTCAGTGACTAGAGGAACTTCCCATTCATCCCTAGACAGGGCAGACATTCCATCTTAGACTCCTTTTCAGTACTGATACAAAAAAGTTACGTATTGTCCCTCTGGGGTGGTTACTTACCTGTCCTTACCCTGTGCATATTGATTTGCTCAAAACATCTCTCTCCATCACCTTGTCATCCTGACCTTGCCCTTAGGAGTCATTAGTGTGTCCCTGTGTCATCTTTGAGGAATGTGTTTTCACCATAACTTTGTAGCTGGGTGTTCTGGTACTACCTTTCTGGGATGTATTTATATGAATATTTAGTGCTTGCATTTTTACAGTGCCAGCCCTGTCCTTGACAAGTTCATGTATCAGCCTGTGAACCAGAAAGTAGACATCTGCTTTGTAACAGAGCAGGGACTGACTTAGCCTGACTCTTGGTAACTGCTTTATATTAGCAGGACTTGACTCTGTTTGGGCCTTACACTAGGCCCTTATACCAGATCTCATGTTTCAAGCTCTCCCTTTTTCACTACATGGCTCAACTGGGCCATGTTTCCTACACTTCTGCACCTAACAGAGACTTTTCCTTCAGCAGCTAAAGTGTAGATCATGCAGGACATGCCTGAGTTTTTGGAGCAGAAGTATCTAAGCTATCTCCACTGCAACCACAGCATGTCTGGCTTCATTACAGACGTAACCTTCTTTAGCTGGCTGTGAATTTGTTACAGTGTTCACCCTCTGAAGTTCTGTTACCTCATATCTTCTTAAAACTTGTCAAGCTTTTCTTTATATTTTACAATTCTTTGAAAAAAAGGGCTAACCTCACTCAAGAGGTGTTTCTTTTGGGAGAACTTTGAGGCTTATTGATAGGACCCATTGCGGGGAGGAAGTCTCCAGTGGCACTGCCCATGCTGTACATGTTCTGTGAATAAACAGAAGACATCATCCACCAAGGCTGCCAAGCTGCCACCTATCCATTCATTCAACATTTTGTCATCTCTACTTGTGGAGTGAGGTCTTCTTGTCAAGATGTCAGTAGGAAGAGTTGTACATTCTTAAGAAACTAGTAAATATAAACCTGAAGAGACTGTTTTTTGACAGGTCGGCTTCATGAAGAATGGAAAAGTCAATAGTTTGGAAGTGTTGTATTACAGTAATGGAGGCAACTCTGAAGATCTTTCCCGGGCCGTAAGTAACAAAAATGTCCTAATTGCTAACTAGAGAAACTGATCTGAGAGAAATGTTGGTAAAGAAGCTTGTCTCAGTGTTTCTACATGTTTGAGACTGAGGCCTACCACATTTCATTTAAGAGAGTTGCATCCAACTTTCAACTGTCCCCAGCAAGACTCACTAACTTTGTTTTCCATCGTAGCTGAAAGCAAAAGGCCCATTCTGCGGTTCCAGCAACTGCAGTCTGAGCTGGCTGTAACAGAGCTTTGCCATGGCACATGGTCCACAATCCTCACTACCACTGTATAATTCAGACTCTGTAAAAGAGGTGAGGAAAGTTTATTTAGAAAATAAATGAACACAAAAGGCTATGGCAGTAGATATGTTGCACAGTGCAGTATGGTTGTTATACCATCATGGTAGTTCGTAAAGTCACAATTACTAAATAAACCTAAACTAAAATAAATAAATAAAAATAAATATATAAATAAATATAAACAAACTAAAAAAATAAAACTAAATGACCATTGCACATCTTTATTAGATATTGATAGTAATACCTAGTGCTTACATGCTGCTCTGTAGTTTCAAATCACTCTTGCAACCACTGACTAAGATTTGGACATGATTTTTTTGTTCAATATTTACAGTAAAAACAATGAACTGCAAAAACCTATTCACTCATTCTATGCACTTAGTTTAGTTACATTAGACAGAATATGAAGTATAAAAATGCACATTAATGGAATTCTAGGGCTACAGTTGTTTTTAGACATTTTTAAACACTATTTTGGAGTTCAGCTACGTAGAACAACATGCCTTTTGTAAATGGGAGCCAGTTTTGCCCTGGTTTATGTCAATGTTGCTCCCACTGCCTTCATCCTGCGCTGAGTGGGCATGCTGCATGGGAGTGCAGAGCTTAGCCTATGGTGATACTATTGCTGTTAGATTTGGGAGGGATTTTTAAAGTGCTCAGCATTAGCCTAACACTGTCCCTGCGGAAGCTGACAGTAAAAGTCCCTTGGTTATGCCAATCCTGAGTGCTTTTGAAAACCTCGCCTTCATGCTGGCAATGTGCTTGGCGCTGTACAAAACAGAAAGGAAGGTATGGTCCTTCGCTAAGGATTTGATTCTGCAGAAACTACTGTATATAGTCTCACTGAACACTCTTACTCTTGAGTTATGTCCACACGCAGATTTTAAATCAAAATAACACTGACTATTTCGATTTAAAAATGTTTATGTCCACATGATGTTTCCTTATTTCGAAAGTTTTATTTTCCTTTGGTTAAATCAATTTAAGTTAAATCGATTTAATAACCTAGGTGTGGACATAGCCTTGTAGTTGTCCTTACTCTCACAGGGCTGGTCAGTAGGGCTGCTTGTGCAGTAACATACTACTCCACAGGTGTGAGAGTGGCAAAATCAGGTCCACAAACAATGCCTATTGAAGGACTGGGTTGTGGCATATAGCTGCAGTCCAGAGTAGGGACAAGTGTGGGGCAGCACCATCCTAGAAGGAGCTTTAAAAAGCCTGTGCTTCAGGAGTCCCAATGCCTCCTAGAGCTCTGTGGAGCCCAGAGTTAGTAGTTGCTGCACTATCCTTTGTAAACTCCACGTACCTGTGCAGTTAGTGCCTTGTTCCTGACTCCTTTGGGGTGATTTGGATCCACAAGGCTCATATGCAAAGTGGAACTCCCTTGGTAAATTAGCACTGGTTGCTTTGTTACATCACATCCCTGCTTTAACAGTGTAAAACTTGACACAGGATTTACATTAATAAGTTATTTCCCCCTCCTGTTTTGTATCTGTTGTTCATCAGGTTATGGACAGAGCTTTGTTCCACATGGATAACTCCTACAACATCCCAAACATCAAAGGCGAGGGTATAGTTTGCAAGACTAACTTGTCCTCCAACACAGCATTCCGTGGTTTTGGAGGACCCCAGGGAATGATGATCGCTGAGTGCTGGATGAGTGACATTATTCTGACGTGTGGTCTGCCAGCAGAGCAGGTACAAATCAATTGGAACAGTACTGTGCAGTATATTACATAAGCCTGGGGAATTTGACACAGAACTACAACTAGATGTTACATATAGGACTTTTCCCTTTGTCTTTGTCAGTCCTAATCAGGATCCCAATCCCATGCTGACTGAAGTCGAGAGGTCAAATTGCAACTTGGATTATTATCTTTTGCCTCACAGAGTTTCCTTTTCCATTTGTTTTGTGTCTCATTTAGTAACATCAGCTTTAAGTCTGGGATTTTCAGTTTAGGTGCCCAAATCCTGCTGAATGGAATCTGAGAACCTAAATCTCTTAGGCTTTCTTGAAGATCCCATTCTAAACTCTTGTCATTAAGCTTTCTCATGAACAGATTATGGACTATGAACATATTGTTTGATGGAGCCAGAAAAGGTGGAGGAGGAACTAAAGCCTAATTTGTCCTTGATATTGTTAAATAAAAAAGACTTATACTAAAACACTGATCTATTTACACATAACAAATCCTATCAATGTCTCTTTCTTTGGGAAGGTGCGAAAGCTGAATCTTTACAGTGAAGGAGACTTGACACATTTTAATCAAAAGCTTGAAGGATTCACTCTGCAGAGATGCTGGGAAGAGTGCATAGTGAGCTCTGAGTATTACACCAGAAGGACACGTATAGATGAATTCAATAGGTAAGTGTTTTCATCTCTGATGGGATACAAGGGTACTAAAATCCAGTGAGTAACTTGGATGATTTAGAGTCAAAGACATGGTAAAGGTTTGACTTTTTTTCTTTTTCTTGAAATCTCCTTAATCCCAGTGGGAAGGACCCTTAATACTATAAGGGGTCAAGGTTATCTCTAGAGCCATGCATGGATATAAAAATGTGGATCCACATCCAAACCACATCTGCTCAGTGACAGTGTCTATCTGGTCCACAATTCACATGCCATGTTTTATTTATATCCGTAACCGCATCCACAACCAAGCTTGGGCTCACAGTCAGCATTTTAGCCTTTGATTGGCTCATTAGCCATACCCCCCCCCCCCACTTTTCCTTCTGTTGTTTGTTGTTTGCACGCTGTGCTGTCAGTCAGATTTCCTTCCAGATCTCTGATTGATAGTATGGCATGCAAACTGCAAACAAGAAAAGGAAGAAGTGGGCAGGGAAGTCATGAGGACTAAGCCAACCAAAGTCCAGCATGCTGACTGACTGACAGTGAGTGGTGACTCTCCAAACCCCAGCCTGCTGTGACTGAGGCTCTGATTGGCTGGCAGACCACAATCAGAACTGAGCTAGGATTCGCTGGAGCACTTCCTTGTTCCCTTGTGTGCGGCTGACACGGATCATAGCAGCAGCTGTGGAGATGGATTGTACCCTGGACAGATAAAAATAGATTCTTCTTCGAGCAGTGTCCCCGCTGCTCCACTATAGATGTGTGGCTGCGCCCGCACCCAGCCTCAGAGATCTTCACAGCAGAGCTCGGGGCGGGGGGGGATGTCCAAAGAGTCCGTGACTACTTTCCCACAGTTTGGAACGCGTGTGTCCCCCCTCCACCTGACAGTTCCTTCTCAACTGCCGTTCACTCAGCATGGATCTCCAGCAGCTCCTCAGCCCAACTCACCTTAGTTTAGTGCTAGCATTTGCCTTAGTTATTTTCCTCTTCATTTTCTTAGTTAGTTAGTTAGTTAGTTAGTTAACGCTTCCTTCTCAAAAAAAAAAAAAAAACCAAACAAAACCCCACAGACACTCTTAAAGAACAGCGGCAGCCAGTGCAATGCTGACTGCCTCAGGATTCAAGTGGTGTGCCGCCTGCAATGACCCCATGCCCATCTCAAATGGGCATGAGAACTGTATTAAGTGCTTGGGCGAGGGGCACCTGGCTCATTCCTGCCCTCATTGTGCCAGCCTGAAATTGAGGGTGAGGAAGGAGAGGAGCATGAAGTTGAAGCTCCACTTGATGGAGGGAGCCCTCCGTCCTGCGTCGGATTCTGGCAAATCTCTTGTCAGGGACGAGACCCTGAAGTGGAGCTCTATTTCATCTTCTCTAGTGGCAGGAAAAAGAAATAAAATCAGCCACAGTCGCCCAGGGTCTAGGGAGGCTTCAGAACCCTCCAAAAAAACCCGTGACAGGGCAAAGGCACATCCCTCCAGCTCTGCAGCAGAGTGATAGTTACAACCAGCGCTGAGCGGCCCCACGCCAGTCCTGCAGCTCTCTTCTCCGGGACCACTGCCTTTGATCAGCGTACTAGCACCGCCTCCGATGCCTCCAGCTTTATCCATACTGGCTGCCAACGGAGCCATCTCAGCTCCCAGTGTGCCCCTCACAGCGCCGTCAACCAAGGCTCTGCTGCTCTCAGTGCAGAGCACATTGCTACCGGTGCCCACAGCGATTTTGCCTCACACACTCCACGCGCTCGTTCTTCCTGCACCATTTTACCCTCAGGTGCTGACATCCCTCCATCAGATACTGGCACCGCAACCTCTACCAGCACCGCAACCTCTCGTCACTTCCCCCTTGGCACGACCGCATTTGGTGTACTGGCACAGGGGACAGAGCAACATAGCCCAAGCCACCTGCAGTCTCCTCCCCGCAAACACAGGAGGAAAACTAAGCATTGCTTCAGGGAGGATTTTCCTTCCGGCTCCTTCCCAGATTTGTCCCGTCTTTATGGTGTGCAGTCCTCGGATGAGGATGACAAATCAGCATCTCCTTCTCCTTCTGACTAACGCTTTGAGTGCAGCTCAGACAGTGACACTCATGACAGCATCTGCCCATCACAACAAACAAACCCTGTGCCTCAACAAGCCCAAACATGGCCTTGGTCAAACATTTCATGGTACCCCTTTTCTCCACATGGGATACACTGGGTATCATGGCCAAATTGGATGGTGTACGTGCCCTTGCAGACACCAACCTTATCAACTCAAGTACAAGGCATGCAGCATACCTTGGCCCCTGCAACTTCCACACAGGACAGCCAGAAAAACCCACAGGGTAGTAGCATCACTCAAGACACAATCCCCGCTGATGACCCACAACCCAAGGCAGATGAAGCCAGGCAGTTCCAAGAGCTCTTTAAAAGGGTTGCTGCAACATTAGATATGCCAAAGCAGACTGTGCCTAGCTGGAAGCATAAACTTTATAGGATTTTGCAATCTGCCACCTCATCTAAGGTCTCACTGCCCATGTATGAGGGCATTATGGAGCCGGCGACTGCCATCTGGCAGAATCTGGCCTCAGTACCACCCACTAACAGGAAAGCTAATAAAAAAATATTTTGTTACACCAAGTAATAACGAGTTCCTGTTTTCCCATCCACAAGTGAACTCGCTTGTTATTGATGCAGCAAATCATAGACTGAAGCAAGCCCACAACAGATACACTACATTGGACAGAGAGGGCAAAAAAATGGACCTCCTAGGGAGAAGGATTTATACATTGGCCACATTACAGCTAAGGATAACAAACTGTGCTGCCCTCTTATCAATTACAGCCATTACTACTATTTGAAATTTACAGACTTTATTAGTTCAATTCCAGATGATATTAAAGAGTGTTTTAATTCCATCCTTCAAGAAGGTTTCCTGATATCGAGAACGGCTCTTCAGGCGGCACTAGACATAGCAGATATGGCGGTCAGGACTGTCAGATCCACAGTGGTTTTGCGACGATCCTCCTGGCTTCACGGGGCTGCACTACCCAGACAATTCCAATCCATTATTGAAGACCTCCTGTTTGACAGGAACAAGCTCTTCGGAGAAAAGACAAACGAAATTATGCATTCATTGAAAGACTCAAGGGTCACTCTCTGAACACTAGGCATTCAGGCCCCCATGCCTAGAATTAGAAACAGCAGGTATCAGTTTAACTTGGCTACCAGATACCCCTACCACCAAAAACACAGGAGGTTTGACAATCCATGCCCACGTCCTAGACAACCAAACTCAAGGTGCAGGCAGAAAGCACAATCCTCTTCTAATGTGCAGTCTTCAGGGGCCAGGCAGCAGTTTTGAGAACTCAGTTGAGGGTTCACCCAGCCATCCCATCTTGCATGACAGCAGCAATACCGAAACATCCCTCCTCTTGAACAACAAACTAGCACCATTCCTCCATTGATGGTCTCCCATCACATTGGACAGATGGGTGTTAGAGATAATCAACACTGGATATCTAATTCCCTTCACATCTACACTTGTTCCCAAATCCCTTCCCTATCCCTCTTCAGGGACCCCTCTCACATGCAATTACTACATGAGGAGATACACACCCTTCTAAGCATTGGGGCTATGGAGGAGGTCCCCACCCGATTCAGGGGAAAGGGGTTTTATTCACGATATTTTTTAACACAGAAGAGAACAGGGGGTTGGAGGCCAATCTTAGACCTCAGAGGCCTCAACAAATTTATCAGGGTGCAGAAGTTCAAATTGGTAATGGTGTCTAACATTCTTCCCTCCTTAGAATAAGACGATTGGCTGGCATCCCTTGACCTCAAAGATGTGTACTTCCATGTTTACATCCACCCAGCACACAGGAAATTTCTCCGCTTCACCTTTCAGAACAATCACTACCAATTCAATGTACTCCCCTTTGTCCTCTGTACAGCCCCCAGGGTTTTTTCAAAGGTCATGGCATCAGTCGTAGCTCATTTACGGATGCAGGGGATAACAATCTTCCTCTACTTGGACAACTTCCTGTTGAAAGGATGGTGATTTTCAGCTGCCCAAAAAGCAGTAACCTTTACAGAAAAGCTCTTCCTGTCCCTGGGACTGACAATCAATTACAAAAAATCTTCCCTACACCCTACCCAAGAAATTCAATTCATAGGAGCGACAATTCATACTCCTTCCTGCAAGGTGTTTCTCATGAACGAATGAGACATAGCCATACAAAGTCTCATAAGAGACAACCTTTCCTCCCCCACAGTTACAGCACTCACATGTATGCAGCTCCTGGGTCATATGACGGCAGCAACATACCTGGTCCCTAACGCCAGACTCCATATGAGACAGCTGCAAATATGGTTTCTGAAGAACTTCAGACCACACAGGCACTCAAAGCGCCGTATCCTCTCCATACTGCAACTAATAAAGGACACTCTTACCTGGTGGGCCCTGCCGGAAAACCTACGGCAAGGTGTTTCTTTCACTCAACAGGCTCCCATTCTCCTATTTGCAACCAATGCCTCCCTCGCAGGATGGGGCGTGCATCTGGGGGAAATGATGGTGCAGGGGAAGTGGTCACGTCACGAGAGACCTACACATAAACCTTCCAGGGGAAGTGGTCATGTCACCTATACATAAACCTTCTCGAGCTACATGCAATAAGAAAAGTCTGTTGGCATTTTCTATATCTTATAGTGGGAAAAAGCATAAAGATACAGACAGACAATGTTGCATCGGTGTACTACATCAACTGCTGGGGTGTCCTTGTTCCCAGTCTCTATGTTCAGAGGCCCTCAAACTGTGTGAGTGGGCCATATGCCACGGAATTCAGCTATCTGCAATTTACTTACCTGGGAGGCTCAGATGGGGTCTGCCACATAGCATAGACTCTGATAATGGACCAGCTTTTATTGGAAAGATATACCAAGAGATGGGAACGTGGGCAGAAGTTCTGTTGCTGTTACATATACCCTATCATCCCCAAGCAGGAAGACAGGTGGAAATGTAGAGCTGAAAAACCTCTTATATTAAGTTAGATGGAATAAATGGGCCAAGGCTGTTAACATAAACCAAACACTATCCAACATTAAACAGTGTTAAACAGGGGCAGGGGTTTGGAACATAAAGACACGAGCCTGCTTAGTAGTGTGGCAAACATACCATTAACTCTTTTATTAAACTTTTATTCAAGAGACAGAAAAGAAAGAAAACAATCAAAACATTTGAAATGTAGTGTATTGAATAAAGCTTTCATTTTAACATCAGGTTTTCCTCTTCCCTTTAGTTGGAGAGAGCGTTTAAAGAGCAATCCTCCTTGTCTGACAGTCTCTTAGACGGTATAAGAAATTGTAATATCTATCCTTTTAGGGAAAAGAGAAGTTAGTTGAGATAGATTGGAACAGTTGTTGCTTCTGAAGTTAAAATCCAATTCCATTTCATGCCAGGTGGTGTTTGGGATTCTGATGGCACTGGTAGAGGTTATTTGGATAGCTCTCTGTGGCCTGATGTGGTCAGGAGATCTTTCAGGAGCAGGAAGACTAAGGAGATGGTGGGAGTAACACCCATGATAGTGAGACTTGATACATCTGTTCTTTCTGTATTTTCTTTTTCCTCAAAGTCTCTTCTTTAAAGGAACCAAAAGGGAGTGATGAGTAGAGGAGAACATCTTATTTTGCCCATCAATTAAGTCTGACACACCAGTTTTGGTTCTTCAGCTTGAGGCTCTACATCTTTTGTTTTTAAAAAGCACAATTTCCACAAGCCTTAGATTACATCAATGTAGCTTTTTGTTTGGACTGCTTTAGCCTCTCTCTGATTCTTTTGCATCTATTTATAATATTTGTTATTGAAAATAACTTGAGCAACTTTCCATGGGAAATTTCTAAGGAGGCAAAAGTTATAGACTGTTTGTCACAACAGACCTTTGGAGGTCATCTAGTCTATCTTCCTGTACTGGGACAGGATTAAGTATACACCGGGCATCTGACATATGTTTGTCTGATCCGTTCTTAAAAACTTCCCATGATGGGATTTCACAACCTCCCTGTGTAACCTATTCCAGTACATCCTTAGAGTTAGAAGGATTTTCATAACATCTAAACTAAATCGCTTTCACTGCAAATTGAGACAATTGCTTTTTGTCCTGCCTTTGGTAGACATGAAGAACAATTGATCAATGTCCTCTTTCTAACAGTCTTTTTCATCACACTTTTTCAAAACATTGGTTATTGAGGGAATTTTTAAAAATGGCTCTTCTTCTTATCTTTCAGGTTGCCCACTTCTGAGTCCCAAACCTTTTCAACAAGACTATTGCCTAGGCAATTACTTCTGTTTACTAATTACTTAAATTTTGAGTTGTGCACCAGGTTTTGACCTTCATAAATGTAGTACTTGTCTTTATTGAATTGGAAGAAAGTCTAATGTACTGATGGTGCTTTGTTCTCTCAGACAGAATCGCTGGAGGAAGAGAGGGATTGCCATTATTCCTACGAAGTTTGGGATCAGCTTCACTCTTTCCTTTTTGAATCAGGTCTGCAAATATCATACTTTGCAGGAGATTAACTGGATTTTATGCTCACCAGTCCAGGTTCTCCTGTGTCAGAATGGTTTAGTCCTACTCTGAAAGTCCCCAGTGAAGAAATGACATAAATCTTTCAAAAGGAATATACACCCCAGTTCTTATTCTACATTTGTCCAGAAGAACCCCACCACACACCCTGTTTTGTGCTATTTAGGTACATGCCTGCAGCTCCCTCAGAGATAATAGCAGTGTAATGTTGAAATTCAGTAATTATTATTGCCCACATATCTTGGGCTTGTCAGGCTCTGGATGATGCTCTCAGGTTTGTTTGAGAGGTTGCTGAAGTTTCAGAAGTAACTAATCAGCTCTCCCAGCTCCCATAGCTGAAAAATGTGGCTGATGCCTTTTGATTTTGTAATTTGAACCAAATTATGCTGACAACTTTGAGACAAAGTCACTGTGAATGTGAAACTCATTGGCCTCAGAGGCTATGTCTACACTGCCAGATTAGTTGGACTAATTTAGCCCTTGGCGACACTAGCCTTTGCCTACTCTGAACTAAGAAATTTTTTAGTTCATACTAGGCAAAATTTAGTCCAAGCTAGCAAGACCCAGCACTAATCCAGATTTACTCACTTAGTTCAAACTAAGCACATGCAATACGCAAACTAATGGTTTTTAAGTTTGTACTACACCATTAGTTCAAAGTAGCCACATGTTCTAGTTTGAACTAGAACGTGCAGCTAGTTCAAACTAAAAAGCCACGTGTAGTTTGAACTAGCCCAAAGTTAGTTCAAACTAACCTCAGACTTCATTAGTTCAGACTAGCAAGTCCGAACTAAAATTGGTGATGTAGACATAAAAAAGCAAGGAGTCATGTGGGACTTAAAGACTAACAGATATATTTTTAGCAGGAGCTTTCATGGGAGAAAATCCCACTTCATCGAAGCATTCTGACAAAGTGGGATTTTCTCCCACGAAAGCTCTTGCGAAAAATAAATCTGTTAGTCTTTAAGTGCTACACAACTCCTTGTTTTTTTGTTTTTTTTTTGCTGGACTTGACTAACATGGCTACCCCTTTGGAAATTGGATGTAGACATAGCCAGAGAGTTAAACCTAAGAGGATCATGATCTTCTGTTAGTCTGTGACAACTTTTACACCAGATTTGCTTCTTCATGCTAATCCCAAAGTCTGCTTTTTGTGTGCACTGAACCTGAAATCTTCCAGGTAATTTACTAGCTCACTTATGGTAACCTTTTTTCTTTTCAATAATCCCTATTGTAGGCTGGAGCTCTGGTGCAAGTATATACAGATGGTTCCGTGCTGCTTACGCATGGTGGGACGGAGATGGGTCAGGGACTTCACACCAAGATGATCCAGGTAATGACGAGTGTGACTCAGGCCTTGTGGGATAGCCTCCTGAATGTGCAAAAATCAGGACAAGCTGCAAAACTAGGAGCCAGACCCCTAAACCGCTGACGGATGTTACTTAAACTAGTTCCCCAGTCAGTAACAAAATTTGCTCTTGATTCCCCACACTGGTCATCATGAAGCATAACAAAATAGAAACAGCCCCCTTTATTGCACATCAGCTCCTCCAGTCCCCACCTAGCCACTGGGTCTCTTAAAGAAATAGGTTCTCCTGACCCCAAAGTGCCAGCCACATCGCCCAGAGCAATATAGGTTTGGCTCTTACCTAAAATACCACACTGCCAGCCAGTCCTTTAGTAACTATAACTAAAGGTTTAATACAAAAGAAAAGAAACAAAATATGAGAGATGTTGAGGGGTCAAAGTGAATCAAATAGAAATAAACTAGAGTCCCTGTAAAACAAGTCCTTGAAGAATCTGTAGTTTGCACATTAGTCCAATTCATCTGGTATACACCCAGCACCTGGGTGGGTCTCAGTCCTCTGTTCAGTGCAGCAGAATATTCCAGAGGATGTTGGTTACAGATTGGAGGCTGAAGACTTAAGACAAAATGGAGATGAGGCTGCTGCCTTTTATCACATGTGGCCTTCCCCCAGCTGGGCAGTCTTTGCAAAATCAAAATGGAGTTGAGTCACATGGTCAGTCTGGTTGACTCACCGAACAGGTTTCTCCCTGGGCCCACTGTCCCTGGCAGCTTCCTTAATGGCCATTAAGGAGACAATGGGTTTGTAGACATCCAGTCTGGAAGTGCCCTGGAATCCAGTAACTTGAAACACAAATAGAATAAACCTATTCCTAACTTCTAATACAGATATGACACCTACATATAAACCATATAATCATTCCTAGCAGATAACAATTGGTATGGCATATCTCATATGGATTATTGCAAATAGGAAATATTAATATGAAAGATAACCATAAACAATCCCCTAAACCCAGACAGCATCACTATGAGTTCAGGCTCATCAGCTTGAGACCCCTTTTAAAACAAATTCCAATCTCAGTTCCTTAATATTCTTTCCAACAAGCAGTAAGGCAGTAGTGTAATGACTCATAGGTTTGTGTAGGATCCTAAACCCTGATAATCCTCCTCATTGGATCAGCCCCAATGTTAGATTTCTAAAATGGTGGTATAATGAGAAATGAAGATTATAATCTGCATTATCTATATACATTGATGTAAATAATGTTTTAATGTAGCTGTGTAGACTCTGCAGCACGAAGAAGGGTGTACTCTTCGTTGCCAAAAGAAATTACATCTTTTCTTTCTGATTCTATAAAACTGAAATTTCCACATTATATTTAAAATAATATTTCTCTTTGTGTTTTATATGTGACATAGCTTGTTAAACTTTAATGAATTTGGATGCTGCTGTCACAGCAATGTGAATACAGGGGAATTCCACTGAGATTGATGGAATTACTCTAAATTTATCTTGGAATAAGAAAGATTAGTGTCTGGCTTAATTATTTTTAAATGGGCTTGCTAGAGATAAGGGAATATGAAACACATAATTTAAAACATGTTAGAACATTCTGGGTGTCTGGAATTCTATGGGTGAAATCTTGGCTCCATTGGACCCATAGAACATTGTTAAGGTTTTATTTCACTTCAAAGAGAGAGATGCTTAGAAATCTTTTACCCCAAACTTATGCAGGCCAACATACCAGCAAGCATCATCTGATAACCAGAAACTTTTGAACAAAAAGTTCTTCTCAATAGCTAGTGTGCCAACTACATTCTAATGTTTTCGAGTTTGAAACCTGCAGTGCTGAGGGAAAATGCATGGGCCTATTTCAGTCAGAGCTCAGGACTGCCTGGGATGCACTTAAATGCTGGAAGATTACAGAAACAGAAACTGCAATAAACGTTATGGCAATTAAAGGGTATTTGCTGCACATATTGCTACATATATTATATGCACAGGTAGGATATTCCACCATTGTTTGGGACATTTAAAGATAGATGTGAAAAAACTGCTACACTGAAGAGAACATTCTTGCATTGGCAAGGAGATGGTGTGACAGGCCTCTCCCGAATTCTGATCTGGTGTGCCGCTGTGACCCCTTAATTCCCACTCCTGAACCCCAGTTTGCCCCATGACCACTCACAGCCGAGTCAGTCCACTCCAGCCTCTCGTGGGCAGTAGGTCCCAAGCAGTGGGTGTATGCCCTCTAGCTACTCAAGGGATGATCCCAAAGCAAGCATACTCTGTCCCAGATACCACCGTGGTAGCCATTGTCTACAGAGATTGGGACCCACTCCCAACCACCACACACTCAAGTCCATCCATTTAACAAAGAAATGGATTGTGCCCAGCCTTCTTCACTCACACCCTCTAAAGATCACACAGATTTTGATTAAAAAACTACCAGTTTGTTGATCAGACTGTAATTTTAAATAAGAATATGGCCAGTCATGGCAGACTCACGATATAAATGAGTCAAGAGAGACCACACAGAAATAGAAGGTAAAACACGCATACTAACATAATATCTCTACCCAAATTGACCTCATAGTTTAAGTTTATGATCCAGATGTATGACTGTCAGACGTTTGTGCAGCCAGTCTCTGCCTGAGGCCAGGCAGGGCCCAGATTTTGCTTGAAGTTGTTTCAAGATGGAGAGTCCCAGGCAAATAGCTCCAAATCCTTCCAAGTGTCTCCTTTTGTTTTCACTCCCCATCACACCCCCCCCCCCCTTCCAGCCAGAGGTGATCTCTTTGTCCAGTCTGAGCCACCTCAAGTAGCATAACTTTCTTGCCTTCTCCAGGTATTTCGTTGCTTGTTCACAGCTTTGGTTCTTACATGTTGCTGGAAGAGAGTTCTCTCTGCCTCCTGAGTAATGCTACGCACCTGTACACATGCATGCGGCTGTACAAGACATGATATATACTAATTGTGTAGACTAGGTTATGAGTAGAGCCCTGAAAATCCGCAGATGTCCGCGTTATATCCGCATCTGTGGATACTGCACAGATATCCGCGGACCATTTCTTGTGGATGCAGATCAGATACAGATCCACATACTTTTATCTTCACAGAGCTAAAGCCCTGCAAATATGCGGATATCTATGGATATCTGCATTATATCTGCATCCGTAGATACAACATGGATATCTGCGGGCCATTTCTTGCGAATGCAGGTCGGATATGGATCCACATATTTGTATCTGTGCAGGGCTCTAGTTATGAGCATCCATAAAGAAACATTGCATGGTGTAATTGGCAACAGATCATGCAATCCCAGTATATAAGTGAACAGAAAAATCATATCTATCATAACCCAGGTGCACAGATGTGCATCCTGTAACAGATGGATTGGGTGATCTAGTGGGACTTTTCCTCTCTAACATCTGTACGTCTTGAATTTTGGGCTGAAGAAAGAAAACATCTACATTGTAAGGACATTGATAAACACACACACAAGTTCTCATGCTAGAGCTAATAGCAACAACCATATAACTAAAGAGATAACATTTGCAATGGGAGAGGAGAGACACTCACAGCATGGATAGTGTGGATAGAGAATGGCACGCTCACAAATATGTACACTAAATCATTTTTTCTTGCTCTGCAGGTTGCCAGCAAAACTCTGGGAATCCCCACTACCTGTATTCACATCAGTGAGACGAGCACTAACACGGTCCCAAATACCTCTGCAACAGCTGCTTCTGTCAGCGCAGACATCAATGGGATGGCTGTCTCTGTAAGGCATTGGGACCTCTGTGTGATAGGTTAGGGCCAGAACGGAAAAACAGGCTGTGCATATGTAGCTTTAAAAAGATATGGGATGCCTAATCTCCTTGAAAGGAAATTATTGGAATAACAGAGATGTGGTGGGATAGTCTGCATGACTGGAGCTCTGCCATGGATGGGTATAAACTGTTCAGGAAGGACAGGCAGGGAAGAAGAGGGGGAGGAGTAGCACTATATGTAAAAGAGCTCTATGACTGCTCAGAGCTCCATTATGGAAGTGGAAGTGTGCCAGTAGAAAGTCTGTGGGTTCTATTGAGAGGGGAAAGCAACAAGGGGGGTGTTGTGGTGGGTGTCTGCTATAAACCACCAGACCAGAAGCAGAAGGTGGATGAGGTGTTCTATGGACAACTAGTGGAAGCTTCTAGATCACAGGACTGGTGCTCATGGGGGACTTCAATTACCCTGACATCTGCTGGGAGGCCAATACAGCAGTGCATGGGCAATCCAGGAAGTTTTTAGAGAGTGTTGGGGACAACTTTCTGGTACAAATGCTGGAGGAACCAACTAGGGGCCTTGCACCTCTTGATTTGCTGCTCACAAACAGGGAAGAATTGATCAGGGAGGTAGAGGTAAATGGCAAACTAGGCAGTAGTGACCATGACATGGTTGAGTTCAGGATGCTGATTAAAGGAAGGAAGGAAAGAAGCAAAACAGAAACTCTGGACTTCAAAAAAGCAGATTTTGGCTCCGTCAGGGAACTGATGGGCAGGATCCCTTGGGAAGCTAATCTGAAGGGGAAAGGGGTCCAAGAGAGTTGGTTCTATTTTAAAGAAACCCTGCTAAGGGCACAGGAGGTTGCCATTCCAATTAGGAGAAAGAACACCAAACATGTAAGGCACCCAGAATGGCTTAGCCGAGAACTCTACTCTGGGCTTAAACATAAAAAGGAAGCTTACAGGAAGTGGAAGCTTGGTCAGATGACTGAGGAGGCATGTAAAGATATTGCTAGGGACTGCAGGGATAAAATCAGAAAGGCCAAAGGACAAATGGAGTTGCGGCTAGCGAGGGATGTAAAGGATAACAGGAAGGGGTTCTATAAGTATGTTAATAACAAGAAGAGGATCAGGGACGGTGTAGGTCCCTTGCTGAATGGGGCAGGCATCCTCGTGACAGAGGATGAGGGAAAAGCTGAAGTGCTCAATGTTTTTTTTGCTTCAGTTTTCACAGGCAGGGTCAGCACCCAGCCCACTACCATGGGTATGGCAGATTGGAGAGAAGAAGAGAGGCCCTTGGTGATGGAAGGTCAGGTTAGGGACTGCTTAAGGAAGCTGGATGTGCACAAGTCCATGGGGCCGGACGAACTGCATCCAAGGGTGCTAAGGGAATTGGCTGATGAGATAGCGGCACCGCTGGCCATTATCTTTCAAAACTCATGGAGAACGTGGGAGGTGTCAGAGGATTGGAAAAAAGCAAATATAGTACCTATTTTCAAGAAAGGGAAAAAGGAGGATCCAGGGAATTACAAACCAGTCAGCCTCACCTCAATCTCTGGAAAAATTATGAAGCAGGTTCTCAAAGACGCCATCCTAAAACACTTAGAGGAAAATAAAACGATCAGGAACAGTCATCATGGATTCACCAAGGGTAAATCATGCCTGACCAATCTCATTTCCTTCTATGATCAGATGACTGGTTTTCTGGATGCAGGAAGAGCCATTGATGTGATATACCTTGATTTTAGCAAGGCTTTTGATACAGTTTCCCACAGCATTCTCATTGGCAAATTAAGGAAGTATGGGTTGGATAGGTGAAACATAGGGTGGATAGAAAACTGGCTAGATCAACGGTTTCAGCGTGTAGGAATCAATGGTTCCATGTCTAGCTGGCAACATGTAATGAGTGGTGTGCCCCAGGGGTCAGTCCTGGGGCCGATTCTGTTCAACATTTTCATCAATGATCTGGATGATGGAATAGACTGCACTCTCAGTAAGTTTGCGGATGACACCAAGCTGGGGGGAACAGTAGACACGTTGGAGGGCAAGGACAGGATTCAGGGAGACCTAGATAAATTGGGACAGTGGGCCAGTAGAAATCTTATGAGGTTCAATAAGGACAAGTGTAAAATCCTGCACTTGGGACGGAAAAACCCCATGTACTGCTACAGGCTGGGGAACTTTCAGTTAAGTAGCAGCACTCTAGAAAAGGACCTGGGGGTCATGGTGGATGGGAAGCTGGATATGAGTCAGCAGTGTGCTCTTGCTGCCAAAAAGGCCAATGGCATACTGGGCTGCATCAAAAGAAGTGTTACCAGCAGATCAAGGGATGTGATCATTCCCCTCTATTCTGCACTGGTGAGGCCACATCTAGAATACTGTGTTCAGTTTTGGGCTCCCCACTACAAAAAGGACAGGGACATGCTAGAGAGAATTCAGAGGAGGGCAACCAAAATGATTAAAGGGCTGGAGCACAAGCCCTATGAGGAAAGACTGAAAGCATTAGGCTTATTTAGTCTGCAGAAGAGAAGATGGAGGGGGGATTTGATAGCAACCTTCAACTACTTGAAGGGATGCTCCAAGGAGGATGGAGCTCGACTGTTCTCGGTAGTAACGGAGGACACAACGACGAGCAATGGTCTCAAGTTGCGGTTAGAGAGGTCGAGGCTGGATATTAGAAAAAACTTTTTTACTAGGCGAGTGGTGAAGCATTGTAATGAGCTGCCTAGGGAGGTGGTGGAATCTCCGTCTTTGGAGGTGTTTAAGGCCCAGCTGGAGAAAACCATAACTGGGACGGTTTAGTGGGAGTGGTCCTGCCTCTGGCAGGGGGTTGCACTAGATGACTTCATGAGGTCCCTTCCAGTGCTATGATTCTATGATTCTGTCATATATTGTAATTCATTATGATGGACACTTTTTCTAGAATGCAGCGGCTAATGAATGATCATATTTATTTCAAGATTTTTTTATGAGGCTCTCATGTTCAGTCCATTGCTAATAATAAAATTTGTAATTCACAAATTAGTTAATTTGAGCAAAGCACGGCATCCATTTAAACAAGAGGCTGCCTAGTAATGTCTGTGGCATTAACTGTAAGCATGGTGTGTTGTTAAGCATTACATGTAGGTGGGCCGGGAACTACAATTTGAATTGCCATCAAAGCTACAGGCATGCTACTTAGTACAGCAAATTACACAAAAGCATTTGACTTATGCCCACGTTGTTACAACTATCTTGCTAGATATTTTAAGGTAGTCTGAAAGGGGATAAAATAGGCAAAGTTTTCTTCATTAACAAGATTCCTTCCAATAGTTTGTGTCATGACCGAGAAGACCCTATCCCAGGAATGGCACAAGTCATTTTGCCTGCTGGGATGGAACAAATTTTGGCACACCTGTCCTAAATGGCTGAGTCAAAAACAAAACAAAATCACCACAGCCTGTGAATCAGAGCAGAGCAAAAATGGCTGGCCACAGCAGTACAGTGCTTTTTGCCAGTTGGTGCACTGGGTGCAGAGGCAGCCCTAGGCAATCCCAGGCCCTCAGCAAAGGGCCATTGCAAGGCCGCCTATAGGAACTAAACATATAATAAACACATAAAAATATTTATTTTTTTTAAATCTAAAAGCATTTATTTTTTAAACGTTTTAATCATCTAAAAGCATAAATTTATTTCTTTTTAAATAATGCTATTTTAAAAATCTAAGGCTATGTCTACACTGAGCATTTCAATTTGATTTACTGAATTCAAATTGACCAATTTGAATCTAATTTGAATTCAGTCAATTCGAATTGACATGGCCACACTAGAAAATCCAATTCGAATACGCATGTCCATGAACAGGACTTGCTAGTTCGAATTCAGTAGGAGGCGCTATTGTATAGGGAAAAATCAAGCTGTGGCTAATTCAAACTAACAGTGAATTCGAATTCACATGGCCACACTATGTCAATTTGAATTACTCACTTCAAATTGACCCTGACTTCGATGGAAAAGCAGATTTGACCAGTTCAAACCCTGCTTTCCTCAATTTGAACTGAGGAAAGCGGGCATGTCCATGCACTTATTTGATTTCGAATTGATGACAATCAATTCAAATTCACATGTAAGTGTAAACATAGCCTAAATGTTCATCTTCCTACTCTTTCTGTTGCTAAAACCATAAATAAGGTCTTGGAAGTCAACAGACAGCAAGACAGATCACTCCATCTGTCCTGCTAGCATGCAGTCCAGACTCTTGGCCTGAACTTTCAGTTCCTTTTCTAGATGAAATATCACCTGTTTACTTTAAGAATTTAGAGAGTGAACCGGACTGCTGTTGTACTATCTACTCAGCAGCCACCTTACCCTCCCCCCAATTTTTCAGTACCTGGCATATATGTCCTTTTATTATCCGATTCATCTCTCTTTGAAGCATCCCATCCTTATTCTTTATTATTATTAATCCCTTTTCTGTCAAAACTCACAATACAATCCTTCAAATGAAATAATGAGTGGCATGACAGATGACAACGCCACATCATCATGGTGACCATATTTCCAACTTATAATATTTCAAGCAACAACCAAAAAATAAATCAAATTTCATAAAATGTCAACCCATTTTAGTAAAAAGAATCCTTCCAAGTTAGCAGAAAGCATCCCAGAATGCAATATTCTACAATATCACAAACGTGAAAGAGATAGCAATGTCACAGAATGAGTTAGGAAATAAACAACAGCATTTCCAAAGAGTGGAAAGAAAAGAATAAGTTCAAATCACCACTGCAATTCTTATAGTATTTGTATTCTGAGTCCCCTTAATAGCTGAACAAACAAGGAGTCCTGTGGCACTTTTAAAGACTAACAAATTTAAGTCCCCTTAATAGCTGGGAAGAATTTGATGTATGTGTTTGTGGTCATTAATCTAGCTAGCCTTAGGTATACCGGGCAGTTGACTCCGTTTCACTTTCAACTGGATATTTAACACCTCATGTCTCTAGACATTATCAGCACCATCAGGTAACATCACTTTCAAAATGCCTGGAATCTCTGGGTCACCAGTACTTCACCTGTTTGTAAGAAACAGAGATTGAAAGTTGCTGATGTTTTAAGCATTTGCATTTTAAATAAGTCTGCACCCCCCCCCCCAAGCCCCTGCTTCCGGTCACAGCCCTTCCCCTGTAGCCCCAGTCCCCTGGCTTGAGCTGCCAGTGTCCCCCATCCCCTCCAAACCCCAACTCCCCCCAACCCCTGACTTAACCCTCCAACAAGCTACCCTTGAGCCCAGCTGGAGGCAACTTTTAAACTTCCTGCCCTTCTTCTTCAGGCCAGCTGGTGGCCTCTGTTGAGCTCCTCCCTGCCAGGCTGACTGACTCTGCACCTGCTGGAGTCAGAGCAATCCTGCTGCCGACCAAGGCAGACACAGCGTCACAGACTTTGGGTTAGGAGAAGGCAGCAAATCTCCCTGGCTGTGCACTGAGGGGGTCCCTTACTCCTCAGGGCCCAAGGCAGCTGCCTGCTCTGCCTACCCCAAAAGCCGCCTTTGACTGGGTGACCACCCTCCTTGCCAACCCCTACAATGGTTCCTGCTTTGTACCATCACTATGCTCTCCCTTTACCATAAACACAACCAATCATCTTAAGATGCATATTTTCCTCTTTCAGATTATATCTTTATGATCAGCTCTCCCAGTTACCGAACTTTGCCCATTTAATATGTCAATGGAGGGACAATATTGATTTATGCAGCATGTAATCATGAACGATTGTGACATTTCAAAGGACTATTTTTAAAAGTGTTGCAGTTTATTCTCCTTTCTTAATTTTTTTTTTTATTTTTTAGAAAGCATGTCAGACTATTTTAGAAAGGCTAGAGCCATTCAGAAGGTCTAACCCCAAAGGAACCTGGAAGGACTGGGTAAGTTCTTTATACTGGGTACAGATTTGATGTGGTGTATACAGAAAATTATTTTACTGGTAAATCAAGCATGTAGATAAATCCTCCATATCTCTTCATCCTGTAGCAATGCTCCAGGAGGCTTTAGGATAGCGAGTATAACAACAACTTAGCTTGGGAACAGGGCTGGCCCAAGGCTCTCTGGTGCCTTATGTGAACTATGACTTTGGCACCCTCCCCCATCTTCAGTATAGAGAAAAATGATACCATAATTTTTTTAATAGAGAAGAAAGATGGCTTTCATTTAACTTGGTGGCCTTGAAAACCTGGTGCCCTAGGCAACTGCCTTGTTCATGTATACAGTCAGACCAGCCATGCTTGGGAGAAGGAGAATACTAGAGAGCAGTAAACCCCAAGGGGGGTGACATTTATGATTTTACAATGATTTCCTACACAGGAACTTGCTTTTTACTGATTTGGGCATACCAAAATCTGATCTCTAATGAAGTTAAGATTAAAATCCCAAGGTATCCTAATGGTTAGAATGTAGTACTTAAGAGAATGAAATCTCTGTTCCCAGTAAAGTGGTTCTGTAATAATAATAATAATAATAATAATAGATGACTTCTATAAAAGAAACTCCCATGTCACTTTTCAATTGTACTCAAAATCTAAAGACATCTAAAGACTGGGTGCACCTTGCATTGTATTGTCCAGAACTACCCAGACTGAAATCTCCCCACCAGGTAACAAATTCTAAAGTATAGTCTATACTAACAGGCTAATTCAGCAGTGGTCAACAGGAATTATGCAACTACACAGAGTAACTTGCCTAACTTACATCAACTTTCTAAATTCCCTTCCATGTATCATCTCCATTGTGCTGCACCAATGAGAAATGTGTACTTTTTGATGCAGCATTATGGGTTGGGGGGGAGTATTAAAATGACTTCTGGGTAGATCAAGCAGGTCTTCACTTCTGCTCAATCAATTTGGAGAAATTGATCTGATGGCAGTGAGTTTGCTACCATGAGTGAAGAGGTACCCAAGGTTGCCTGTGCTTGAAGAGACTTTTACTTTTTCTGAATGGAAAGGAAGATGAGGAAATAAAGAAATTACAGGATATTTGACTACCAAAAACTCAATTATTCACTCTGCCCTACTGTGACCGTTATCCTCTATTGAGTATGTGTGCCATGTGGTTTCTCAGAATGCATTATAAGAAGGTATCTGTGACGGACCGCTCCCCAAATCCCGTCCGGTATGCCGCTGTGACCTCCCAATTCCCACTCCTGAACCCCGATTCACCCCGCTTTGCCAAGTGACCACTCACTCCTGAGTCAGTCCACTCCAGCCTCTTGCATGCAATGGGTCCCAGGCAGGGGGTGTATGCCCCCTGGGTACTCGAGAGATGGTCCCCCAGTAAGCACCTCTGGGCCCAGTTACTATACCAGGAGCCACTGTCTACAGAGATTGGGAGCCACTCCCAACCATCACACTCTCAAGTCCGTCCATTTAACAGAGAAATGGTTTGTTCCCAGCCTCCTTCACTCACATCCTCTAAAGATCACATAGCCTTAGGTAAAACAACTACGAGTTTATTGATCAGATCATAATTCTCAGTGAGAATATGGCCAAGCATGGCAGAATCACAATATCAGTAAGTCAGGAGAGACCACAAGAAAATAAAAGGCAAAATACACATGCTAACCTAATACTTCTGCTTAAACTAATCTCATAGTCCAAACAAGTTTATGCTCAGGGTGTTTGGCTGTTAGATGTTTGCACAGCCAGTCTCTGCCTGAGGCCAGGCAGGGTCCAGATCTTGCTTGAAGTTGTTACAAGATGGAGAGTCCCAGCTCAAAAGCCCCTTAAAACTTCGAGGTTTCAGTGTTTGTTTGTAAACCTCTCAGCCCCTCCCTTTCAGGGCTGAGATGATTCTTTTGTCTCTTCACAGACACCTCTATTAGCATACCTTTGTCTCTTCCAGGCTCAAGCATATTACAAGTTTGTTCACACGTATGAAGTTGTAGAAAACATATCATTAAAGAAATCATGCAGAATAGGTATTAGCATTCACACAGAAACATTGCATGGTGCAATTGGCAGCAAATTCCAGTGTACAAGTGAACAGGAAAATCATGTATATCATAATTCAGGGTACACAGATGTGCACCCCATCACAGTAATTGTGCAAGAATTAGTTTAATAAGAATAACTTTTTAAAGCCTGCTTCTTTTCTCAGGTGCAAGCAGCCTACGTAGACTGTGTTAGCCTGTCAGCCACAGGATTTTATAGGTGAGTATTAAAGCCGGGGTAATGCAATAATATTCTATCACAGTTGCATCATCTGCATGCAGGAGCATTTCCTGAAGATTCGTGAATGGATAATATCTCTCCTCCCTGCCTATGATACCGTTTTGTAGCCATTATTAGAGTTCTGCAGGTCTGTGGGTATCCACATCCATGGATGTGGGTGCAGATAACCCCAGACCCATTGCTGTGAATTGATCTGCAGATGCAGGTTCTAATTTCATCTGCCAGGGTGCGATCTATCACTGCAGCTGCTGCTTTGATCTGTGTCAGCAGCACACAGGGGAACAAGGAAGCACTCCAGCCAATCCTAGCTCAGCTGTGATTGTGGTCCACCAGCCAATCAGAGCTTCAGTCACAGCAGGCTGGAGCTTGGAGAGTCACTGCTCACTGTCAGTCAGTCAGCATGCTGGCCTTTGATTGGCTTATTCCCCATGACTTCCCTGCCAACTTCTTCCTTTTCTTGTTTGCAGTTTGCATGCCATGCTGTCAATCAGAGATTTCATTGGTGGCCAAGGAAATCTGATTAACAGTCCAGCATGCAAAATGAAAACAAGAAAAGGAAAAAGTGGGCAGGACCCGTATGGGTAATGAGCCAATCAAAGGCTAAAATGCTGACTGTGAGCCCAAACTCAGTTGCAAGATGTGGTTACAGATGTAGTTAAATCTGGCATGTGGATTGCAGACTAGATAGGGTCTATCACTGAGTGGATGCAGATCGGATGAGGCTCCACATTTTTGTGTCCACACAAGGCTCTAACTATTATGGAAGTTGAAGGCTGCACTAGGTCAGAACCCACCTGGCAAGTTAAACTGAGGGATACTTGTAGCAGCCCATCCACCAGCCACACCTCTACTCCCAAGCATATGCTTGAGTTAATGAAGATGGGCCACTGGTGGAGTGAGGCTGGGAGATAAGTTTAGGGCTACGTTCAGGTCTCATTTTCACCATTGTGAACCTGGTATATTTCTCTTGACTTCAGTAGAGTTAGTTCAGATTTAGACATGTAAGTAATCTGACTCAGCAGTCTGCACCTGCACCTGGTTCCAAGCTTCCTGCCTTCCCTTCAGGTCAGAACCAGGATTTTTGTCAGTGCTGTTTAGGTTTTCCAAGCCCAAAGGAGAAAAGGTCAAGGTCTGCCCTTTAGGTAAACCTCAAAAGGGATCATTGTGGATTTCAGAAAGGTCCTAGAGGCAATCAATTAAATAAGGCCACATTCTGGCATCCAGTGCATGAATTGATGATAATGTTATGAACTACATTCTCACATTTTAAAACCATACCTTCTCTCTTTTATGCTCGTTCTTGTGTAGCTCTAAAATTAATCATTTCTTACTTCAATTAACATTGCTGTTAGAACATAGAACTCATCACCAAACATTAAACTTGATATGGAGAGTAGATACTATTGGACTGAAATGTATAACTTGAGCCAATTTTCATTGTATCGTTGGCATGTGTTTGTCTCTTAGCCAAGTAGCTTCCTTGGGGTTTATGTAAACTGTCATTACTGCATCATACAGAAATGGCTATAAACTACTTGTAAATAAACGAACAAGGAGTCCTGTGGCACTTTTAAAGACTAACAAATTGTTTATATTTATATTTATATTTATATTTATATTTATATTTATATTTATATTTAAAAAGTGCCACAGGACTCCTTGTTTGTTTTGTTGAACGAGACTAACATGGCAACCCCTTTGGAACTTGTAAATAAATGAATTGCCCCATAACTCAGTCTTATTCTTTGCCTCCTTTTCACTTCAGCACAAAATTTAACTAATTCTGAGACAGGCACAGTTTTGTTCCTTATGCCCTGCACGGATACAAATATGTGGATCTATATCCGACCTGCATCTGCAAGAAATGGTCCGTGGATATCCATGGTGTATCAACAGATATGGATATAATGTGGATATCCACAGATATCTGCATATTTGCAGGGCTCTAGCTCTGTGCAGATAAAAATATGTGGATCCGTATCCAATCTGCATCTGCAAGAAATGGTCTGTGGATATCCGTGTTGTATCTGCAGATGCGGATATCCACGGATATCTGTGGATTTGCAGGGCTCTACTTATGTAAAGTATTTGATATTGGACTGTTGTAATTGAGATTGTATATGAGCATTATAAATTTTGATGTTACAGGGAAACAACAGAAAGTTAAGACTGATAAAGATCCTTCACAAAGAAATCTTACTATTAGGTATATGAAGTGCAAGATAGCCTTGGATTTCTTAATTTTTTTTCCTCTCTGCATATCTAGTCCACTCAGAGTGAAAATGGGTGACAAAAAAGAAATGAAAATCTTTTGAAAACCAAAATAATTAAGTGAAAAAGTATTTATTTCAACTGTTCATGCAATGAGAACTATTTGGTTTTCTTTTTGTTAAGAATTCCTGGTCTTAACTATGACTATGAGAAAAATGAAGGAAATCCTTTCCACTACTTTTCTTATGGCGTTGCTTGCTCTGAGGTTGAGATAGACTGCCTGACAGGAGACCACAAGGTGAGTGGGTAGATGATTAAAAAATCCTCTATAGTTAGGTGAAGAAAGCATTGTCTATTGCTTAGCACAAGGGCTGGGAATCAGTCTGTTTCCAGCTATGCCATTGACTCACTGTGACCCAGAGCAAATTTCTTAACTTTTCCATTCCTCCATAGGTAAGGCTGGTAGAATATAATGATTACCTACCTCTGAGGCTTGCAAAATCATATGAGTTTGTTGAATAAAGATGCCAGCACTATGTAATCAGGAAGCATCAGTAAGGCTATGTCCACATGTTGCTTTTAAATTGAAACAGCGACTATTGTTTCGATTTTAAAAAAGTCATGTCCAAACAACATTTCGTTATTTTGAAATGATGAGCCCCATCATTTCGAAACAACGAACCTTACTTTGAAACAGTAAAACCTAGGAAGAAATCAAAATACCTGTTAAATCGAAACGGTTGTTTCAAAATAATGCCATTCGGATGTGTTATTTCAGAATAACCATTATTTCAATTTAACACTTTTGCCCTTCTCCTTCCCAGGGTGCCTTCCTTTTTCTATATATTGGGTGAGGGCATGGCTCTTCTAGGGGGCCATCTTGCCACACCTCTCATGGTGCCCCTCTCCTGACTCGAAATAGAAAGTCCAGACACAGGACTTGCTATTTCAATTTGGTGTTTTTGCTTAATTCGATTTAAGTTAAATCATTTTAATGGTTTTATTTCAAATTTAACTTATTTCAATTTAACTTAAATTGAATTAATCCTGTATGTGTGGACATAGCCTGAGAGATTAAAGGCTTGAGTGACTCATTGAAACTCAGGTTGGGAGATTCTTGTTAAAAAATGGATGCCTGATTAGCTGCATTTGTTATGTTCAGATACAAAACATTGATTATTGGGAACCTAGAAGTAAGACATAATGATCCCTGAGGAAATGAATTTGGTTTAAGACTGAGTATTAAATGTAAAAACAGCAACCACCTTTATTTAACATATAACCTGTGAGAAATGAGAGGGCCTTATATACACAACATCAGTGTGTGTGAAAACAGGAACACTGGGTAGTGGTATATATATTAGCTAAAAAGTATGAAGTCATAGTGACCCAAACTTAGTTATTCTTTGTGCTTATTTTTCTTTACTTCTATTAATTTTCAGAATCTTTGCACAGATGTGGTCATGGACGTTGGCACCAGCCTGAACCCAGCCATAGATATAGGACAGGTAAGCGTGTCACTTCTTTAAACTAATTTTGTTTGGTTAGTCAATTATGCTGCTGTGGGTGATTTCTAGAAAACCACCATACCATATCTTTACAAATACAGCTCAAAGAAGCATATTGGGCTGTCAGATGAGAATAATTGACCTCCAGAATTATAGCAGGAATAGGCACATGGTTGTGGAGGTGTCTTCTTGTTCATTTATTAAGACTCCTATGTGTCCTTCATTTATGACTACACTGATATTTTTAATACTTGAGCCCAAGTAAGGAAAGAATTGGAAGGCTGAATGCTTTGGTATTCTCCCTCTAAGTAAACTGAGGTAGCATGAAACTCCATTTAGAGTAGATCTTCAAAGATAGCAACATCTTGGGAATGGAGGTTGTTCTTCACTCTAAAATGTTCATAACTGAATGAAACGTAATGGTACAGTACCCTGCAGTCAGTTGTCTTCCAGCTGGAAGAGATCTCTGCAAAGGTGGCACCTGGCAACACTGCCTGGTCTGAAAGCAGCTCCACACCCTTGGCACTACAAGCCCCAGTCCTTAGTCACCTCTCCCCAGGGCTCACTCTGCTCTGTGCACTGCTCGTCAGGTTCCAGGGGCAGCACGCAGCAGGGGGTTGATGCAAGCCAGCTGCCAGTGTCCCACTCTCCCCTGCGCTTGCACTCCCAGATGTGCTGGCAGGATCCAGGAGTGCAGCCATGGCCATAGTTTGAGCCTCATTGACGCAGAGGTTGGGGCTATTTAAAACTTCTCCAGAGTGCAGCTCCTCTACTCCAGCTCCATGCCAGATTTTGGTTGCAACAGCAGCAGATCAGTAGTTTCCTGTGGCAGCTTTTTTCTTTTCTTTTTTTTTTTTTTTTTGGGGGGGGGTGTTCTGGATTGACCCTCCTTACAAGGAGTGGTGATGAAAATTGCTTCCCCTGCCCAGTGGGGTGGAATGGAATTCGGGGGGGGGGGGGGACATCACCCTGGGCTTACAGGAGACAGCACAGACCCTAGACTGCTATCTGATTACTTACTTCTGGTTTTCTGTGGTGTTCAGTTGACTGGTCAGTTCATAGCTCTGGTGTTTGTATCTTTGAGATTCTACTGAATAACGAAGTAGGCTTGAAAGTCTCAAGTGGTTTCAGTGCATCACAAAAAGCAAGTTCTGATCCTGGTTAGAGTGACACTTCTACTTAGCTCATGCAAAGAATAAACTGTTAGTCTTTGAAAGTGCCACAGGACTCCTTGTTTGTTTTGCTGAATAAGACTAACACAACTTCCCCTTTGGAACCTCTGCTTAGTGTGAAGTCTGTGGAACAAAAGCTCTCCTTGCTGTCTCCATAGTCACACTGGGCCCTGAGCTTGCTTTCAAAAGGGGGTTAGACTACATGACCTCCTGAGGTCCCGTCCAACCCTAATCTTCTATGAGTCTAGGACAGAGGAAGCCTATGAAAGTGGTTTACTCCTGTATTGTTACACAAGGACGATTTGGGGATAGCACAGGCCAGGGGACAGATGCCACATGGATGGTACATCGACGAATATATGGAGCCTGTGGAAAGAAGGAAGCACAAGCTATGCAGGAATTATCACTGCCTTTGGACAGGATCCTTGCACCAAATATCAAAGTGCTGGTGTTCAGGGTTGACCCAGACAATGGGACTTGCCTCTAAATGACGGCTATTGCACCTACAAACAGCTTTTATTTTTCTCCCATCTTCTAACACTTCTTTGGAATAAGTTATTGTGAAACTAGGATTATCCTTTTGCATTCAGAGCCTATTCAGGAATCTTCTTCTAGAGTATCTGCTATTTTAGCTCTCTAGTCTCTTTGGACAAATTTTTCAAAAGCCCCTAAGAGATTTAGAGGCTTAAATACCATTGACTTTCAATGAGACTTCAGTGCTTGTGAAAAATTTGCCCTCTATTGACCCAATTTACTTTAGTGTTTTCTATCATCATTATAGTGTCTAAGCTCTGTCTAAGGGAATTTCAGCCCTTCCTGATTGCTGCTGTGTGTAAATTACCACCAAGATACACAGAGAAACGGGCAGATATATCTTTGCTTATGCTGGTGATGCAGGAATACGCAGTGTGTAGCAGAGGACAGTACTGGAAAGATTTATTGTGAAATACATAAAGTAAATAAAATCATTTTATTTTCAAAGGAATCTTTTGTCACCTTTGGGCTAGGAAAGGAATTTTCCCCCAGGACTAACGGACTAGAGTTCTGGAGGGGTTTCGCTTTCCTCTGTAGTGTGGGGCGTGGCTCACCTGCAGGGGATGTCTGTGTATCTTAAAGTCATTAAATCATGATTTGAGGACTTTAATAACTCAATCATAGGTTAGAGCTTATTACTGGAGTTTGTGGGTGAGGTTTTGAGGCCTGCTTTCCGCAGGAGGTCAGACTAGATGATCATACTGGTCCTCTCCCAATTTAGAATCTATGAGTTTCTAGGGTTTCTTTGCTTGCACTAAAACTTGAAATTACCATTGGATACACAAAAGGATTAAATTCTGCTTTAGCCGTATAATAATAACTTCTATGAAGAAGTCACTAGCTTGCCATTTGTGAGCTTGATTTTTGTTTACTGCATAAGAAACATTGTATTTTATATTGACTGCATATAGTATTTTTTTATTCCGAATTGCTTTACATATATCTATTTGCTTCACTCATAGCTGAAATGCAGCCACAGCCACAGCAAGGGTTGGACAGGAACAGAAGGGAAAAAAAAAAACCCAAATAAAAGTGCAAGGGGGAATTCAAGGACGCAGAATTTAATTACCCCTAAGGGAATTTGGCCAGGACGGTCCCATTTGGAATGATCATTGGGTTTTTGTGTTTGAGAAGGTGTGAAAAGAAGAGTGTGATCTAGCAAAAAAACAAGAGTCCTGTGGCACCTTATAGACTAACAGATTTCTTTGGTCATAAGCTTTTGTGGGCTCCAACCCACATCGTCAGATACATGAAGTGGAAATGACAGTTGAGAAGTATATATATGCATGCCACGATGGAGGAGGAGAAGTGTTAGCAAAGTCAGTGCAAAACAGGTGGGGCCCATTCATACCAGTTGATTGAAGGGAGAGAATGTGTGAACAGATGAATCATTTTTTGTAATGTGTTAACCATTCCAAGTTCCTATTCAGACCACTCTGATTGTGTCAAACTTGCAGATTAGCTCCAACTCTGCAGTTTCATGCTGAAGACTGTTTTTGAAGTTTCCTTTTTGAAGTATGGCAACTTTCAAGTCTGCTACTGGGTGTCCATGGAATTTGAAGTGTTCTCCTAGTAGTTTATGGATATTGCCATTTTTGATGTCTGTTTTGTGTCCATTTATCCTTTTATGCAAAGGCAGTTTGGTCTGGCCAATGTACATGGCAGAAAGGCATTGCTGGCAGATGATAGCATATACCACATTAGTGAATGAGCGCCCGATGGTGTGGCTGATGTGGTTGGGGCCTGTGATGGTATCCGTGGAATCAATGTGCGACCAGAGTTGGCAACAGGATTTGTTGCAAGGATGGGTTCCTGGGTTGGTGTTCATGCTGTATGGTGTTTGGTTGCTGGTGAGTATTTGCTTCAGGTTTGGGAGCTATGTGTAAGCAAGGATAGGCGCTGCCTCCCAAGGCTTGAGAGAGTGTGGGATCATCTTTTAGGATAGGTTGTAGAACTCTGAAGATGTGTTAGAGAGATTTAAGCTGGGAACTGTAGGTGATGACCAGTGGTGCTCTGTTGTTTTCTTTGTCAGGTCTGTCGTGTAGTAGGTGGCTCCTAGTACCCATCTGGCTCAAACACTGCGACCTAGTCTTTGTTTATTTTGTAGATAGAAGGAGCATTTGTCCAAGGCCTTGGGCTCTTTACCATGGAGGAGTTGCGCTATTCCCCTGAAGGAGATTTGTATACTCGTGGGCCTGGAATGTACAAGATCCCTGCATTTGGAGACATTCCAATAGAGTTCCATGTCTCTCTTCTCCGGGACTGTCCAAACAGCAAAGCCATTTATTCATCCAAGGTATCCTCTTGGCATCTACTTGCCTTCTGCTAATCCTTATTTCCATGGAAGCTGTACTT
>ML682004.1:45832641-45856435 GCA_007922195.1 Podocnemis expansa
CATCTACTTGCCTTCTGCTAATCCTTATTTCCATGGAAGCTGTACTTGATAGCCACATTGTACAAAGAAACCACACTTGCAGTAAGGAGGAAGTTAATGAGGTACTGTATTTGGCTTTGAAGAGATCAGAGCTTATTTATTAGCTCTTTATCTTATAATCAGTTTGTTTGCATTCTTTCTACCAGTAGTCATTAATATGAATGTATTAAAAGATTTAACATGATGGAATGGCTAATCCACTGTCACCAGTGCCCTGTACTGTAGCGAATCTGGACTGCTCTCTTGGGGTATTTCTATATTGTGGGCTTAGCTGACTTAATGCCCCTTAAGTTGACTTAAGCAAAGCCCAGTCTATGTTTAGAAAATATTAAGTTGACTTAAGCAATTGCTTAAATTGACTTAGTAACTCTTGCCCTGTAACTCAACTTAAGCATTTAAGTCAATTTTACAGGGCAGGGCCCATGCCCTTCCCTGTCCCAGGGTGTGTTCAGGCTGTGGGCCCTGATCTGGCCCCTGGGGGGCCCAATTCAGCTCCTGCCATCTGGTGAGGAGATGGGGGCCAGACCTGGCTCCCAAACCCTGTCCGCTGGTGGCGGTGGCAGTGGCTTGCAAGCAGCCAGGGCAGGAGTCAGCTGCCAGCCCCCACCGCCCTCAGCAAGGAGTTGAGAGTCTGATTGGGCTCCCAGCCTCTCTCCGCAGGTGGCAGGAACCGGCTGCCAGCCTCCACCGCCCACAGAGAGGAGCTGGGAGTCTGATCAGACTCCCAGCCCCTTGCCACGGACTGCAGGGGCTAGGAGCTGGCTGAGATCCCAGTCTGGCTCTAGAACTGGCCCAAGGTTTTCTAGCACCCCAGACACCTGCAATTTTGGTGCCCCCCCCGGGGGGGCTGTGGGGTGCAGGGCAATTGTCCTGTGTGGGCCCCCCGAGTGCTGGCAGGACCACGGGCCAGGGCTTGAGCAAGCCAGTCCAGGGGCTGGGCTCCGCTCTCCCACCTCACTTCTAGGACAGCCTGCCCCACCCCCAGGCAGAACAGCCAACGCAGGGGAGGGGTGAGAGAGCAGAGCTCGGCCTCTGGGCTGGCCTGCTCTGCCCTTGGGCCAGCTGTTCCCTGCCTGGGGACAGGGTGAGCTGGCCCAGCGGAGTGGCTGGATGTGTGCTCTCAGCTCCTACCCCACTTCCCCCACTGTCTTTGGCTCTGAATGAAGTAGTTTGAAAGTTAGTTCGAACTAAGCACATTTTTTAGTTTGAATTAACTTTTAGTTCAAACTAAGCATGCTTTTTTAGTTTGAACTAAAAAGTTAGTTGGAACTAAAAAAAGCGCAACTAGTTTGAACTAAAGTTAGTTCTAACTAAAAAATGCGCTTAGTTCGAACTAACATTCAAACCACTTAGACTAACCAAGTGCAAACTAAGATTTTAGGTGAAGACATAGCCAAAGACACCTCCAGACATCATTATCTAAACATTTGTTTATTCCCTGTCTGTCTTCCACTTGTCTCCTTTCCTCCTAGCCCCAAGAGAAACTTGCTTGCAAATTAGTAAGGCTTCTTTTAATCCGTTAATAGTAATCATGATCATGGGCTCATGCTGTTAGATGGAAAGTAGGTTGAGAGCCTACAAAAGAATGTAATCAAAAGTAAGCTGAACAGCTGATGATGGCTTCTCGCTTCTGCCCTGCCTCCCTCGAATGACCACTCAATCCATGCTACGATGAATCTGTTTAAGGTCGGTCTGATTCTTTTGTGTGTTCTTTTTGTACAGGCTGTAGGCGAGCCTCCCCTGTTCCTGTCTGCTTCTGTGTTTTATGCCATTAAAGATGCTGTCTTCGCTGCAAGGGTAGAATCTGGCCTGAAGGAGCCATTCAGACTAGACAGCCCTGCCACCCCAGAGAGGATCCGCAATGCCTGTGTTGACAAGTTCACCAAATTGGTACAATATTTAGGCTCTCTCAGCTCTGTAATGTTCCGTGATGACCAATTTGACACCACCATTTTGCCCTGGGCTATCTATTAGCCACTGTGTGGAAGAGCATGTGATCAGATATTTCATGTTGATAGCGGCTTTCTATTTTGTCCAGTGGTTTGATACTGTTGAATGGGAGATGAAAATCCAAATATCAGCTGCTCATAGAGAGCATTCATTGAAAAAGGGCCTCCATATAATGTGGTATTGTGGCTTCAGTGGTGGACAGGAAATTCTTACTGTGTACTAAAAAATCCCAAAGCAGCCTCTTAGATTTCCTTCTCAGAAGAATATATCACTTTCATTGAATAGAGAGAACATTTCCTCAGGGTAATAAAGCTTAAAACAGCAATGTAACCAACCTAGACACCAGCTCTTTGCATAGCTTTGTCTCTAATCTAATTAGTAAAATACAGGTTCAGGTTAGAACAAATTGCTACACTATCTCATCTTTAGCTTGCTTCCAGGCTCCACTAACCAATATGACCAGAGAGACTCCTGAGGATTCCAGTTTTCTGTAACGCAAATGCATGGAATGATTTATTTACTTGTATCGGGTTCTCCCCACCCATATTTCTGATGGCCTCCCAAACATGAATACAACTAGCAAGTCTTCCATTAGCACTGATGCCCTCCGTACTGCAATGGAGGAGTGTTGCTGGAGTGCCTTTGTGCGTTCTGCTTTGATGGTCATTGCTGAATAGTATGGTCTTTCCAGTTGTCTGATCCTGATCCTGCATCTGATTCTGCCTGAGCTAACCCTACTTCCCTGCAATGCCCAGTTACAATCAGTGGGAATGTGTTCAGGTGGATTTTTGCACCCCAGTGCAACCCTGTTGACTTTAATGGGAATCTGTACAGGCATCTGTTTGCATGCAGCCATTTGTGGGATTGGGGTCATTACTCAGATATAAACCCCACTGTAGAAAAGGCAGGGACTATGGCTATATCCATACAATGCTTTTAAATCGAAGCAATGACCGTTGTTTCGATTTAAAAGTTGTCATGTCCGAACGACGTTTTGTTATTTCGAAATGATGAGCCCCATCATTTCAAAATAACAAATCTTATTTCAAAATAGTAACACCTACTAAGAAATCAAAATAGCCATTATTTTTAAACAGTTGTTTCAAAATAACGCCGTTTGGACGTGTTATTTCGAAATAACCATTATTTCGATTTAACACTTTTTGCCCTTCTCTTTCCCAGGGTGCCATCCTTTCTCTATATGTTGGGTGGGGACATGGCCCAGGGAGGGAGCCATGTTGCCACACCTCCCATGTTGCCCCTCTCCTGATTCGAAATAGCAAGTCCTATGTCCAGACTTTGAGGGTTTTGCTTATTTCTATTTAAGTTAATTTGAAATAACAGTTTTATTTTGAATTAACTTATTTTGAATTAACTTATTTGAAAATAAGCATCTACATGTGAAAATAGCCTATGGGCCAAAGCCTTCTTGCTTTGCTCGTGCCTTTGTATTTGTCTTGTGAGTGAGATGAATGGTATCGAGGTCCGTATAAAGACATCAGGATTATGGGCAGTATATTTGGCATCTGGTCACTGAACCAGAATTGGTGCACTTCTGTCATTCTGATAGATGCAGAATCTAAACTTAGACAGTCAAGAGTATAAAGTCTGCCTGTGACAAATGGTTACACTAAGAATTCAGTGTATGCCTTCAATTTGTTGCTGCTATCAGTCAATATAACTGTTTTATTTATTTATTTGTTTACAGGTTCCATCTGCTGAGCCAGGGACCTTCAAACCGTGGTCTGTGAGGGTATAAAAGAGAAATTTTGGAACAAGGTCCACTCATGGAACTGGTGTTACCCCAGAGGACCAAAAGAAAGAAGTTCTGTAGCAGAAAACAAATCCGTATTCATGTGTCTCATCCATTGCTTCATGAAACTCTATAATCCAATTGTTGAATCATCATTTCCTTGAGGAAAGGGTATTGCTGGTGGGAAACTCCTGGGACGAAAATGTAAATGAAGAGTAAATTGGTGGTTTTGTTGTCTGTGTAATTGAAAATTTTACACAGTTCGTTTAAATTTCCTGAAAGGATCACAGGATTTTTTTTAGCCATTATCATAAAACTACAGTCAAAATGGCTTTTTTTTTCTTTTGCTTTTTACGCTTCGAGTTTGCTAACCAGAGTTATTGTTAGAAGACATAACTTCATTTGCTTAAATGGAGTGTTGTGCACTTAGACATCTGGTTTGAATTTGGCCATTGTTTTATGGCATTTAACTAATTGCAGTGCTTGATTTGTGGATTCCCAGGCTAGAAAGGACCGTTGTGATAATCAAACAAGGAGTCCTCTGGCATTTAAAGACTAATAAATGTGTTCTTGCATGAGCTTTCATGGGAGAAAATCCCACTTAGTCAGACACTTTGTAGGTTGGGGTTTACCCCCATCTTCAAAGTGTCTGATGAAGTGGGATTTTCTCCCATGAAAGTTCATGCAATAAATATATTTGTTAGTCTTTAAGTGCCACAGGACTCCTTGTTTGTTTTACTGAACTAGACTGACATAGCTGCCCCTTTGGATCTTGTGATAACCAAGTCTCACTTTCTGTATAACAGGTCCCTGAAGTGATTATAGCTTCCCTGAAGTGATTCCTAGAGCAGAACTTTTAGCAAAACAATCAATTTTGATTTATAAATGGTTCGTGAAGGAGAATCAACCCCAACCCTTGGTTAATTGTCCCAGACACTGTTGGAATTAGCCTTTCTGCCAAAAATTTACACCTGATTTCCAGTCTGAATTTGTCTAGCTTTAGCTTCCAGACATTGGATTGTGTTTTACCTTTGTTTGCTAGATCAAAGAGTTCCAAAGGGGCAGCCGTGGTAGTCTAGTCCAGCAAAAAAAACCCAAAAAACCCAAGAGTCCTGTGGCACTTAAAGACTAACAGATCTATTTTTCTCATGAGCTTTCATGGGAGAAAATCCTGCTTCGTCAGATGCTTTGAAGATGGGGAACTTCCATTCTGTAAGTTCCCCCATCTTTGAACCATCTGACAAAGTGGGGTTTTCTCCCATGGAAGCTCATGCAAAAATAAATCTGTTAGTCTTTAAGAGCCACAGGACTCCTTGGGTTTTTGTTTTTTTTTTTCTTTTTGGTTTTTTTCCCCCTAAATCAAAGAGCCCATTAAATATTTCTTCCTCATGTAGCTACTTAACACTCAAGTCACCTGTTAACTTCTCCTTGTTAAACTAAATAGATTGACGTTATTGAGTATATGTTTGATAATCATTCTCATGGCCCTTCTCTGAACTGTCTCAAATATATCAATAACCTTATTAATTATTGGTGCCAGAACTGAACACAGTATTGTAGTAGTGAGCACACCAGTGCCAAATGGAGAGATAAAATAACCCTTCTATTCTTACTCAAAATTTATACACTCCTACTATTTATGAATCTCAGAATCATGGTAGCTTCTTTGATGACAGCCGGTTGTTGGGAGCTCATGCCGAGCATGACCGCCACATCTTTGTCAGGGTCACTGCTTCTCAGAATAGTCTTTTATTCTATAAGTGTAAATACTTTGTTCCTAGATAGATACATTTACATTTAGCTGCTTTAAAATGCTTATTGTTTACTTGTGCTATGTTTATCAAGCAATCCAGATTGCTCTGAAGCAGTAACTAATTCTCTTCATTATTTACCATCCCTCAACTTTTACATTATCTACAAACTTTATTAGTGTTAATTTTATATTTTCTTCCAGATCACTGATAAAATTGTTAACTAGCATGGGGCCAAGAACTGGGCCCTCCAGAACCCCTTAGGAAGCATACCTGATTTTGACAATTCCTTGCTTATAATTGTATTTCAAATATTATCAGCCAGTTTTTAGCCCATTTAAAGTGTAGCGTTTATTTTCTATTGGTTTACTTTTTTAATTCAAAATATCGTGTGGTCAATGATTTAACAAGAAATCTAAATATATATGGCCAACACTATTACCTTTATCAACCAAGCTTGTAATCTCATCAAATAAGATACGAAGTTAGTTGAATGTGATTGATTTTCTATAAACCCATGTTGATTTTCATTGATTACATTGCCTTCTTTAATTCTTTATTAATGTGAGTCACTTATCAGTAGCTCCTTTATATTGCCTGAAATCAATGTCGACTGACAGGTCTGTAGTTACCAGGTCAGCCATTTATTCATTTAAAAAATTGGCACATTAGCTTTCTTGAAGTCTTCTGGAACTTCAGAATTAATTGAAAATCAGTGTTAACTGTTCAACAAGCTCCTCAGTCAAATCCGCTAAAATTCTTGAATGCAAGTTATTGAGACCTGATGATTTAAAATGTGAATTTAATAGATTCTATTTAACATTCTCCAATGATATTACTGAAATGGAAAGAGTGTTATCAGCACCGTATAATGAGAATATATCATTTTTTTTTCTCCAGATATAGAACACAAATGTCTATTGAACACTTTTGCCATTTCTCTATTATTTTGAAAACTCTGCTATTTCCATATAGTAATGGATCAATACCATTTTCAGGTCCTTTTTTGGTGACTAGTCTATTTTAAAAACTTCTTATTGTCCTTAACTCTGTTGGTCATGGTTTTCTTCTTATGTCTCTTTACTTCCCTTCTCAATTTTATACAATGCCTAACTTTTGATTTATATAATTCTTATCAACTTCCCTTTTCTTCTGTTAAAGCTAGCCTTTTTATTTTTTTTTTATTTTTATTTTTTTGCAAGTGCTCTAGACTAGACATTTAGATCTAAAATTTAGCTCAAAATATTATGGATGAATATCCCTACGCGTGCTTATAATAATTTTTGTAGAAAGTATGCTTATAGGTTATCATTTGAAAATTCATAATTTACTGATCAGTATCATCCTGACAAAATATGCGTGGAGAAGTTGTATGTGAAGTTATAAGATTCCACTGTATACTGTTATAAACACATGTTACAAACTGAGATTGGCAAACAAGTCTCTCGTGAACAAAGGAATGTGTACTCTACTTAACTTGCATTTAAGCAGTAAACAGAGAAAGCAGGAATGGAAACAAAGGAAGCTTAAACAGATGAGGAAGAAGCAGCAGGAGCATCCTTCCATGTAGCTTTTTTGTCTCATGGTATCCAGCAAGAAATGTTTCTCAAGAAGGGGACTGAAACTATAAAAAGAAGGGACAAACATGTCAAAGTAGCCCAGTCTCTCTCCCTTCCCACCTAAAGCAACAAAGGAAACATTCATTGGATTCTGGGAAAAGGGGTCCTGTCCTAAGAAGTTTGGCTAATAATACTGCTGAAAGCTTGTGATCAGAAAATGTTGCTTTGCATTTAACATAGTTTAAGTTACAGACCTGTCATATTTTATCTTTATTTTTCTTGTAATCATCTCTGGATTTCATACTTCATTTCTTATATTCACTTTTAAGTGCTCTTTATAGTTAATAAATTTGCTTTACTGTATTATCTAATCCAATGTGTTTAAACTGAAGTGCCTGAATAACTGTTTGAAGTAAGTGGTTATCTGATTCCTTTCAAAGAAATAACAGACAATATAACTTGCATGATTCAGGAAAGGGCTGGGCAGCACAGGACATACAGTTCTGAGGGAAAATCTAAAACTATGGGTGCTTTGAGGTCAACCTGAAGTATAACCGAGGCTGGTGAGAATGTGGTTACCAGGCAGCAGTTGCACACAGACTTTCAGGGTATGTGTTGCATACTGGAAAGCTGTTTGTGAGCACTGCACATGGGAGCTATAAGTCTTTATAAGGCATCCAAAGTTGCAGGACAGGGATAACACAGCCACTCATTAGTCTAGATTTTACCCTGGTATTCACAACTGTCATATATATTATCTTAAAAAAAGGGAAATTGCACGTCAGCCTCATATCTTATGCTTGATGTTTTGGCTGTTTTCTTAACTAAAATGTAAGGTTTTTCCCTTTTCTTTTTACCATTGTCTCAGCATTGATGCTTGCTGTAAGTTTCACTCTAATTCAGAACTCTTTGAGCTGTCCAGAGCAATTAAAGGAACAAGCAGCAATCTGTCTCTTGCAGAGCCATTCCATGTCTTTCCTTCTCTGGAGTTTCATTTGGTATGAATTCAACCTGAGTGAAATATGGATGATAGCCAACCCAATGGGATAGTGAACACCCAGGAGAGAGGATAAAACCTGAGTGCAAAGTGACCTGGAAAGAATAGAGCAATAGAGTTTAAAGAGGGGAAAGAGATTTGGTACAAATTACCATTCAGGTCTATTTTCAAGCAAGAGAAATGAATAATAAAGACACCGAATGGGAGTGAGGGTAGGGGAGAGACAGAGAACAGAACCAACACGTTAAAGTGAGTTTATATTATATTTTCTCTTTGAAACTACCTTAACATTTCATGAATAACTCTTTCATGAAACTGAGCACTAAAGAGGCCCCAGAGAAGGTGTGGAAATCAAGAAGGGAGGGTGGTCCTACCATGCGTTCTCCCAATCTTAAAAGATTGGTTCACTCTTCCATTTTTTTTAAATTTGAGAACTGCTCTTCTGATGTGCTAGTGTACAATGGGCCTCTGCTGGATAGAAAATCAGACCTATTCATGTGCGTTGTTGTATAAGTCTTAATATTACTATAGCAAACAAGACTCTACATATTAAGCTCAAAAATGTTACCTGTTCCATTCATTTTCAGTAAGGCTGACTATTGCTGCATGATTTAATATTATGCAAGAAGGTTTGGGAACATATCCTAACTCTCTTAATTGTTTCTCATCCAAAACAGCATCCTCAGAACTGAGACCTTTCTGAATTGTAAAGTATTATGCATACCAGTGGCCCTCTCTATAGCAGTTATTCCCAGTCTTTTCAGTATGTGACTGAGTCAAGCCTGAGGGCTACAGGAGGGTCCTCCTATTTGGATACTGGGATGTGGGCAGGCACAAGCCTGCCCACTGCTAAAACCCGTCCCCCAGTCTAGGTGAAGAAGCACTAGACCCAGTCCAAACTAATTTTGGGTGACAACTAATCAGAAAACAGGGATGGCTGTGATGGTCATACGTATAAAACAAGGGTCTCAGAAGGGGACACCAAGCAGAGAATCCTGGACAGCTCTTACTGCTCCCAGAAGGTGTCAAGGGAGCCAGTGGATGCAGCTCAGAGGAACTCTGCCCAGAGATATGATTGAATGAGGGACCAAAAATAGGCTTCACAGTCACAGGGAACCCCCCCCCCACCTCCCCTGCCAACCTACTCTCCCTGGTCTTAATAGCTGGCTACTTTTGCAAGGGCCAGGAGGAGGATGGCGAGGAGGTCCTGCAACTTTGTGTGGCCATGGATGGGGAGTGCATATAAAAATAAGTGTGGGAAGAAGTTCCCGCAGAACCTCAATAAGAGATTCTGGAGAAGCCAGAGGAGGGCCTAAGACCTAGCTCCAGGTACATGCCTGTGCTCATGCCTCCAAGGAGGAGCCACCAACTGATGTCCCCAGTGGGCTATGGGGGTGAGGGTACATTTGCACAGCAGCCAGAGTTGATTTCTCCCACCACCCCCAACCTACACTATGGAAGACATAGTATAGGCACTTGTACAGGCCACAACAACCCACCAAGCGTCCACTCAGGTACAAATGGCTACCCAGCAGGAATCCCTGAGGCTGCAACAAGAGACTAATGAACTGTTGATAAGCCAGGCTGCTCAGGACAATGGCCTCTTGCAAGAAATGGTGGACCAACTGAAGGCCCTGACCAGCCAAGCCTGAGGGCCTAATGGGACACATACACTATGGGTTACTAGTTTCCTGCAGAAGATGAGGGCTAGGGATGATATGAAGGTCTACCTCCTCACCTTTGAGAGGTTTGCCACTCATGAGGCATGGCCCCAGGATCATTGGACCAGCATTCTCACCCCCTTTCTTTGTGAGAAGGCCTGGAAGTCCTATTATGATCTTCCTGCAGAAGCTGCAGCTGATTATCACTAGCTGAAGGCAGAGATCCTGTCCCATGCAGGTGTAATGTGTGTATGAGCCCAGAGGTAGCAGGGGTGGGTGCGTGGGTGTGTGTGTGTGGCCAAGCAGAACAGAGTGAAGAAAAGCTAAGCAGTAGCAGTTGCTACCAGCACCTGGAAGATACACATAGCCAGGACAAGTTCGCCCTAAGGGCCGGACAGCCCAGCCCCAGGACAGGAGGGAGCGGGGGGGACTATAATTTGTGGGGTTGGAGATGAAGGTCTAGCTGGCTGCCCAGACCTGAAGCACAGGATACACAGTGACTGAGTGCCTCCCATTTGTCACAACACAGAACACTTCAATGGGACAAACAATTCCACAGAAAATCCATTTTTTTTTGATGAATTGCTTGCTCATAAATGTCACATTTACTTGTATTTGCTTTGTTCATGATCTTACTAGAGAGGTTTGCAACATAGTGCATACAACAAGCTAAAGAAGAATGAAATGCATTTATGTTTCAAATCCACTGGAAAAAAAATACGTTATCTCAATTTTGGCCTTTGTCCACCAGTGCTTAGAATGTTCACATTTTAGAATCAAATGACCACTTTTAATCTAATGATTAATTTTATATATTAATTTTAATTTTATAAGTTTTATGAGTTGTAATTTTGGTAGAATAGAATATTGTTTAAGGTGAAACTGATTGATTTTCATTATTACCTTTGTACAAAATTTCACAGCACGCTTGGATAGTTCTTCATATCTGTTGAAAACCACTCCTCTGTAGTGTGATGGTCTGTATGGGAGTGATATTAGATTCCCTGGCATGAGGTTCTAACTGTGTTAATAGAGCCATGGGGGCTGAGAGGGGGAAGAATGAGACCAGGGATCACTGATGGGGGGAGATGTTTCCAGTAACTGCTAAGGTCAGCTTTAACTGATTGTTTTTACTAATATTCTTTTAATTGGACCATCTTTTGTATCCAATAAAAGCTATTACACTATGCTGCATGCATTCTTTTCTATTAGGACTAGTTATTGGTATCTTTGTGACATGAATGTGCATGAAATTCTGCATTAACTAAACGTTGCAGAATAAAAAGAAAAAAATAATAAAAATTCTTCCAGAGGTTGGTACTTATGCACATTCTTCCAGATCTGTAATAGCAATCCCTTCCTCATATATAGCAATTTTCAACACTAGATCTCAAAGCACTCTGCTAAGGAAGTCAGTGTTATTATCCACATTTTACAGATGCAAAACTGAAGCACAGCCATGCTGTAGTTCTGTGGCAAAGCTAGGAATAGAAACTGGGTCGTCTAAGCACCAGGTCTGTGACCTATTCATCAGCCCATGCTACCTCACTGTTTTATGAGTCTATTGCACCTTCTGTTTCCAAAGTTCAGAAGTTGACACGCAAAATTAAATTGCACAATATCCCATTGATTTCAGAAGTTTAGGGCACTCTACCTCACAAGCAGAAAAACTTTATGCTGCACTGCTGTAGTTTACCTTAGTGATTGCCAAATTGTGTGCTGCAGCCCTGTGGGAGGTAGGGCACATGACAGAGCCTGTGGTGGTCTCCTGGTGCACCTGCATTGTCCACTCAAACACTTAGAAAACCTTTAACTCTCCATTAATTGTTTAATCTACTGGTAGGTAAAATCTATTTAAATGTAATGTTTTTAGCTGTATGTGTTGGACAGGCTATAGAAAAATCTTCTGTATGTTTATTTATTTTTAACACCCCAAGCAGCAATAAGTTTAATTTTTGCAACTAAAAGGCTGTGTTTTATTGCAAGGTGACCTAATAATGTACACAGAGGCCACCACTTACAACTGTAACAAACAGCAAACAGTATTTCAGTCAGACATGGATCCATTTATTTTTCATAAATGAGAAGGTGCACTGATGGAGGATATGATGAAAGTCCCAGATTACATCCAGCTACAGGAAATGAGTTGGCCAAAATAATTACAAATGTGGTAAGACATTATGGTAACATTTACTTGACATTTTGCTTCTCCTTCACAGGAGTGGAGAAGTAGCTGTTCCTTGGTGTGTTATAATATAACTGTTGTTTTGTATCTTTACTGGATTCTTTTCTACTTAGTGGTGGGTCTTTAAATATTTGATTCTTTTCTAATTAAAATAAATTCAGATTTTATACTAAAAAGAAAATTGAAAACGATATACTGTAAAAAGTTTGACCATGATTCTTTTCTTTTTAAATCAACAAATAATAACAAATTGTGCTCTTTTAACAATTTTGGTTGCTTTGGGGACAGTCAGGATGATTAGCTATTGGCACAGTCTGCCAATCTGCTATTTCACACACCTACTGTGGCTGCAATTTGTCTTGCCTCACTTGCCTGGCTGCACTGATTAGCTGTTTCATTTAATCAGGTTATATTAATCAGTAGTGAATTGTTGTTTCCTTAATAGAGCAGGGCTGAGCCATTCTGAACGTATGCTCCTGGGGTTGGGCTCTTGCTCTAGCAGCTTCATTTTACATTGCAAAAGTGAACAGAAAAGATACACAGATCATAATCTGTGGGTGCATGGACGTGCATCCCATTCTGTAAGTATTAGGAAGGCAATAGAAGTGAGGTATCTTGATTGGTTTTGTAGTCTAACTTTTCTTGTTTCCCCCACAGACCACTTGAAAAATTGCTGAAGGTCTCAGCAGACCACTTAATGAACTTTCCAAATATTGTTTGTACTGTTAGCTAATTGTTGTCAGTCACTTTGGATAAGATCACTTTACAAAGCAAACAAACCAACCAAGATAACCTTTCCTTGGTCCACCTGAATGGAGATCTCAGACCACAGTTTGAGAACTTCTGGTCTAGATCAGTGGTTCCCATCCTTTTTCAGGCTGGGGACCCCTTTTTAACACCAAAAAAAAAAAAAAAAGGAGGGATGGGGAGAAAAATCTTTGTGGCCTCTCCTGGCTCCTTATGTAATCTGGCCCACACAGGCAAACTCTGGCTCCCACCATCTGCCCTTGCCATGGAGCTGCTGCACCCTCATCCCCCTGTCAGGATCCAGCCGTGGGAAGGGAAAGGCAACCCTGGCAGAGAGGGCCGGGGCTGTACCTGTATTCTGGCCCTGGAAGGGAGAGGCTCCCTGGACCCTCTGCAATATGTCAGCAGACCCTTGAGAGTTCCCCTGACCACAAGATGGGAACTACGGGTCTAGATGAAAGCTTGTATTTGCATTATGCCAGGCCTCAACAAATCTGCCATATGCCTAGGGGCCAGGCCAAAACAGAGGTGACTAGGTCTGCAGCAGTGAAGGGGGCCCCTGCTGCCAAAAGGCCACTACTGCCACTGCTTCCAGCAGCTGTATGGAGCACACAGGGCCCTTCACTGCACCTGCAGTGCAAAACAGATCCCCCCACTGCTGCCAAAAAGATCTGCTACTGGGGGCACTCTCAGCCAGTGGGGGGAGGGCAGAGGTGGGAGCAAGCAGCACCATTGAAACTGTCAGTGTCACTGGCTGTTGGTTTTTTTTGTTTGGTTGGTTTTTTTAAATGATGGTAGCAGTTGCCTCCCTGTAATAGACTGTACTCTCAGTAAGTTTGCGGATGACACCAAGCTAAGGGGAACAGTAGACACGTTGGAGGGCAAGGACAGGATTCAGGGAGACCTAGATAAATTGGAACAATGAGCCAATAAAAATCTTATGAAGTTCAATAAGGACAAGTGTAAAGTCCTGCATGTGGGACGGAAAAACCCCATGCACTGCTACAGCCTGGGAAACATTCAGCTGAGTAGCAGCAGTGTAGAAAAGGACCTGGGGGTCATGGTGGATGGGAAGCTAGATATGAGTCAGCAGTGTGCTCTTGCTGCCAAAAAGGCCAATGGCATACTGGGCTGCGTCAAAAGAAGTATTACCGGCAGATCAAGGGATGTGATCATTCCCCTCTATTCTGCACTGGTGAGGCCACATCTAGAATACTGTGTTCAGTTTTGGGCTCCCCACTACAAAAAGGACAGGGACCTACTGGAGAGAGTTCAGAGGAGGGCAACCAAAATGATTAAAGGGTTGGAGCACAAGCCCTACGAGGAAAGACTGAAAGCATTAGGCTTATTTAGTCTGCAGAAGAGAAGATGGAGGGGGGATTTGATAGCAACCTTCAACTACTTGAAGGGGTGCTCCAAGGAAGATGGAGCTTGACTATTCTCGGTAGTAAAGGAGGACAGGACGAGGAGCAATGGTCTCAAGTTGCGGTTAGGGAGGTCGAGGCTGGATATTAGAAAAAAATTTTTTACTAGGCGAGTGGTGAAACATTGGAATGAGCTGCCAAGGGAGGTGGTGGAGTCACCATCTTTGGAGGTGTTTAAGGCCCGGCTGGATAAAACCATGACTGGGATGGTTTAGTGGGAGTGGTCCTGCCTCTGGCAGGGGGTTGGACTAGATGACCTATGAGGTCCCTTCCAACCCTAGGATTCTATGATTCTACTGGAGTGCTGCTGGGTACCATGGGCACTATGGTGATCTGGTGCCTGGGTTTTGTCAAGCCCTGCATTACATTAATATGAAAAATGTGTGAAAATAAAAAGCATAGATGACAGCTTGAGCTGGGTGTCGTGGGCACCTGGGAGGAATGAGGGAGATCAGTGCAGAAGGACCTCATTGGCCGAGAGGCCTACAGGCCCGACTGGAAGGCGATTGTGACCCCGATAAAGGTGATGATGCTGCAGAGATGGGCACTGCCTCTTAGAGCAGTGGGTTTCAAACCACAGGGCAGGATCCAGTACTTGGTTGCAAACCCTCAGGCTCTAGGTTGCAGCACTCGCTGCTGCTGCTGCTGCTGAAAGACTGGAATGCATTGCTCAAAGATGTACTTGTTGGGGCATGGGCATAAATGACTTTTTTTTTCAACTGTGTTCCTACGAAAAAGTTTGAAAACCACTGGACTAGAGCCTGGGGCATGTGGCCGTGGCCATGGCCAGACATGGTGTTTGATACACTGCATCTCTGCAGTGCAGCTATGGCCCAGACAAGAGGCCTGCAATGTGTCAGACAGCGTATGAACATCCCTAACACCCCAGAGATGCTGTTTGTGGTGACCCTCTGCCAGGGAGTGGAGGTGGGTGTTTTCCTTTAACCGTTCTCCTCTTTATTTTTTATTTGATTTTTGATTGCTGTTCATTTAATAAGTTGTATTGCTTTATAACACTCACTGCAGACAGGGTTAGATCCATGCAGGGGCTTTAGGGACTGCAATCTTGTGTCCCAGACTAAAGGGGTCCTTGGGCTGTAGCCCATAGGCCCCTGCATTAATCTTGCCTCTGCAACCCCCATAGGCTGGCATAGTGCCAGTGGGGTCTGGGGGTTACTAGGAGTGGCCCTGTCTGTGGTGAAGGGGTTGGGGCTACAGACACACCCCATGGCACTCCCACTTGGGCTGGCTGTTCTGCTCCTGGGGGTCGGGCTGTCCGGGGCATGATGCACCCTCCGGCATAGCACTCCTGGGCCCATAACACTGTCAGGCTACTTGAGTGAGGCCCCTATGGTAGGTCCTGGTGGGGCAGGTGACGGCACTCTGGGTGCTGGAGGGCCATGTTAGAGGCTGCATCACCAACCATCCCCACCACTGGAAGCAGACCAGCTGGCCCAGGAGTGGTGGGATGCACTGCAGCCTCTGGTTCCATGGCTCTGGCCTCCCCAGCACCAGCCCACTCCCAGGCTACCATGGGGGGCAGGGTTGGGGCCCCAGGCCAGAGACTGCCAACAAAAGCTGCACTGGGCCTGGGGGTTCCATAATCCAGCCCTGACTACAGAGTGGGGCACCCAACCCCTGCTGTAGGTGACTGCAACAAGATTGGGACTTGAGTCCCCCAGGAAGCCAGTGCTTAGCATTGTTGGTGTCACAGGGACCAACTGTATGGGGGTATTGTATGAGTCAGGATAATTCTCCATGATAGTGTGCCCACTCCTCCACTTACACCTTGTTGCTGTTATGTTGTTGCTGAGACAATGACAAAATTATGATGCACATTCTCTGCTCAATTACTTCAAAAAACTCCAACATTTAGAGCACAGTATGCAGAATAAGTTCACAGCATGTAGAAAGCCTGAACTGCTTTGTGACTTGCAGTGCTTATTAAGATTAGTCATTTATCAGCTTTGTCCTGAATTTTGCCGTCCCTCCCGCTGTTGTTGGGGGCCCTGTGCCAGGGTACCGTGTGCTTCACTGTAAATGCACCACTACTTCCCCTGCTCCTACCCACATTGATTTGTGTCTTCCTTGTAAACTGTGGGTGTTTGTGGCTGCAGGGGTGGTGGTGGGGGCTTGTGTTCTAGAATCGTCTGTCACCTGGGATGAGGAGCCAGGGTAGGGCACGCACTGGAAAAACAAAAAGTTGGCACCTGTGCAGTGAAATGGTGAGAGCTTACTGCTCACTGACTGTGGACATTTTGTTATGGGCCAGATTGATTTTGCCCATTAAGCACAGCCCCCATGAGAGGATGCACAATGCTTCCTAGAATTCCTAGGAAGAGCACAGCCACTGTGCCACCTTAGGATGCATGGGACAGCCAGCTCTCTGGTCCAATTCAGGAGGGATCTGAACTTATGGAAGTGGAAACTGGCAATGGTAAAGTAGATGTAGGAAAGTGATGGTCGATGCAGGGCCTTCTTCAGGACACTCAGGGAATGGGAATATGGACAGCACTTTTCCCACAGAAAACCTCAGAGTTCAAATGCTGCTATTTTGGGGGGGAGGGGGTAAAATGAGAGGGTTTTTCTTTGTTTGTTTTATTTAGTTTCCTTTCTTCTTGCGGGGAAGGGTGGGGTGCACATCTGAATACAGGTTGTATAGGTAGACACTTCCAACCCAAAGATGAATGAAATGAAACAATGGAATGAGGCAGTGTTCGGGGTGTATTGGGGCACAGAGCATTGCTAAAGGAATGAACAAAAAACAAACAAGGAGTCGTGTGGCACTTAAAGACTAACGGATTTATTTTTTGCATGAGCTTTTGTGGGAGAAAATCCCACTTCGTCAGATGCTTCGAAGATGGGTGAACTTACAGAATGGAATGAAAATAAATGCAAGGGGGTGTAAAACATAGGATCAGGTCATGCAGTGTTAGCAAATCAGAGCAGTTGTTAGGTTCAAACCCTTGTAATGGGAAAAAGAACCCATAGTCTCGATTCAATCCTGTGTTCACAGAATTTAATTTGTGTATTAATTCGAGTTCAGCTGTTTCTCTTTGAAGTCTTGATGTCCATGTCACATCTCTGAGGATGGTCATTTAACAAATCATTTATCGAGAAAGATGGAAGTGCTCAGCAACTGCTTTTTTTTGTTTGTTTTTTGTTTTGTGATTTCTGATATCAGCTCTATGTTAGTTTATTCTTTTGCACAGAGATAGTCCTGTTTGTCCAATGTATAAGGTGTTGGGGCATTTCTGGCACATGATGGCATAGATTATATTAGTAAATGAGCAGGTAAATGAGCCTCTAACAGAGTAGCAGGCTTGATTAGGACCTATGATGGTATCTATTGTGCAGATATGTGGGCAGACTTGGCAGCGTGGCTTGTTGCAGGGGTATGTGCCTGCTTTAATGTTTCTGTTATTAGATCTGTAGTTGCTGGTGAGTATCTGTTTAAGATTGGGTGGTTGTCTGCAGGCAAGGAGAGGTCTGTCTCCCAAGGCTTGAGAGAGTGAGGGAATAAAATAGGCTGTAGGTCCTTAATGATCTGTTGAAGAGGTCTGACTTGAAGGTTGTATGTGGTGACTAGTGGTGTTCTGTTGTCTTCTTTCTTGGGCCTCTCCTGAAGTAGATGACTTCAGAGTACCCGTCTAGGTCTGTCAGTTTGTTTTCTTACTTCCCCAGCTGGGTACTGGAGTTTCAAGGATGCTTGATAGAGATCCTCAAGATGTCTGTCCCTGTCTGAGGGATCAGAGCAGATGCGGTTATATCTTAGGGCTTGGCTGTAGAGAATGGATTGTATGGTGTGTTTAGGATGAAAGCTTGAGGGATGTAGGTAACTATACCTATCAGTAGGTTTTCTGTACAGGGTGGTGGTGATGTGTCTATCCCTGATTTGTACTGTAGTGTCAAGAAAGTGGATCTCCTTTGCAGAGTGTTCCAGGCTCAATTTTAATTGTGGAGTGGAAATTGTTGAAATCTCTGTGAAAATGTTCAAGAGCATTCCTGCCAAGGGTCCAGCTCATAAATATGTCATCAAGCGTAGGTAGGTAAAGAAGAGGTGTTTTGGGATGAGACTTGAGGAAATGTTGTTTTAAGTTGCCCATAAAGATGTTGGCATATTGTGGGGCCATGTGGGTGCCCATAGCAGTGGCACTGACTTGGAGGTATAAATTATCCTCAAATATGAAGTGGTTGTGGGTGAGCAGAGAGTTCCCCCTTGCATTTATTTTCATTCTATTCTGTAAGTTCACCTGTCTTCGAAGCATCTGACGAAGTGGGATTTTCTCCCATCAAAGCGCATGCGAAAAATAAATCTGTTAGCCTTTAAAGTGCCACATGACTGCTTGTTGGGTGTTTTTTTTGCTGGACTAGACTAACACGGCTATCTCTTTGGAAATTAAAGGAATGAAGTTAATGGAGCTACTGTTTCCTGTGTTTTGCAATGATCTCCAAGAAACTTGCTGTATTTTCTCAAAGCTGTCTTGGTCTTAATGGGCATTCTCATGGAAGACAACCTCAAGGATCATAGAAGGGCAAACACAGCTATTAATTTGTCTTCTGTATTTCTAGAGCCCCCATTACTGCAGTTTTTAAACCCAGAGCAATGCTCAATCTACTTCAGTATCTTGTCTCTGACAGTATTCTGTACTACACTCATCTTTGGAAGGGGGTCACCCTACAGCGTGAATGTGCACAATTGTACAGCACTTTACCATGGAAGAATGGCTTTTCCTGGTCTCAGCTGGTGATTAGTTTGTAATCTGCAGCATTTGCATTTAGAATAATAGAATCATAGAAATGTATAGCTGGAAGGAATCTTGAGAGGCCTTCTAGTCCAACTCTTTGTCCTGAGGCAGAATCAAATAAACCTAGACCATCTCTGGCAGGTTTTTTCTCCAACATTTTTTTAAAAACCTCTAGTTATGGGAATCCCATGATCTCCACTGGATGCCTGCTCCAGAGCTTCATCACTCTTAAAGTTAGGATTTTTTTCCAAATATCTAACCTAAATCTGCTTTGTTGAAAAACTAAGATCATTTCTTCTGGTCCTACCTTTAGTGGACATGAGAACAATTAATCACCATCCATTTATAACCTCCCTTAACATATTTGAGGAATATACATATCTGAGGAATGTTATTGGGTGGCTACTCTCTATAACTGCTCTCCCAATTACCTGCTTCCTTGAATAGTGGGGATGGCCCAAAGCAAACTGTTGGAAAACTGGAAGGCAGCAAAGTCCCAGCGAAAGAAGTGGGCCAGCTGCCTCTGTTCTTTGAGTGACAGTTCACTGAATAGCTGCTCTGACAACCAGCTATAGGTGCTCCAGATCTGAGAGTCTGTAAACTCAGGCCAGTGGACATCCGTGGTCAGCCCTGCACGGTGCATTAGATGGAGCACCTCACTGTGAAGGAAGCCAAACATCATCACGTAGTCATATTGGATGAGACATGGCCGGCACAGGCTGACCAGTGGCTTCCACTCCACGCTGGCATTCTGGGGTCTTGTGTTTAAAATGCTCTGGATGAACTCTTTGAAAGTTAGGCCATCTGCCGGTTCCTTCATGTAAGCAGAGATGAGTCTCTGGAATGGATCTCTAACAAACAGCACTTTGGTGTATGATAACAGCATATCTTCCATTGTTCTCAGGCTATACTCACTTAGTTGCTTTTGTGGATTGTGCTTCCGGGGATGAGGAACTGGCACCTGTACAGTCACATCTGCTTTCTCTGCTAGCACATCTAAAAGCTGTTCCCAGCTTTCCAGGCCAATTGCTGGTACGTGGCAGTACAGGAAATCCAACTTAGTGCTCACCACAATCCTGGAAAGCAGCTGAGCTGCTTGTAGCTGACTGGACGGAAGTTTGGTCATCTTAGCAGTTTTGTTACAGAAGAATCTCAATGTCTTTTTCCTCAGCTGTTGAACATAGAGGAATGTGTCAAACGTCAAAGGTAAATCATCCCTCATCTCCGCTTTTTCGTCATCTGAAAAACAGTGTTTAAATAGGGGTTGTTACTCCCACAAGCCAGCTGCATAAGGAAAGCTAGATCAACATTCTCCACTCAATGCTGCTCTGCAACATTCTGCATTATGGTATGTGACTTAGTTGCATGATTTTCACTTGTTCATGCAAAGAGCTTCTCTGGGTGACAAGGGAAACTCTGAGCGCAGAAAGAATGCTGACTAAACAGAGTGGGTTGCAGGGAGGAGCCCAGCAGTGTAAGTCAGAGAAGAGCATTTCCCCTGGGAAACAGTCACACTAGAGGCAAAAAGTAAAAACATCCTCTTATGATTTTCTGGCTTCCCTTTGCATTGATTGAAGAAATGTGAATACTGATTTGGAATAGAACTCCAGATCTAAACTTTGAGGAGGCTTGGATGAAGATCTGGAGCTGAATTTTGAAGCTTGGCTCCATTTGCATGTTAATAAAGACTCTCTCTCAACACAACTCAACTCTGAGTTGTGCTTGTTCCTCCTTATTGGAATCCTCTGAATCCATGCCCATGTGTCCCCACCATATTCTTTCATTGTGGAAATGGTAGGGATGCAACATAAAGCAGATGATCTAGTGCTAGATATGCCAAGACGGCAGCAGCAAAAGGTAATGTTCCCTCTAAGCTGATGATGCAGCTGAGCAAGTCATGGATGTAGCTGAGCAAGTTCCCCACCAGTTTCCCAACCCCCACTCGGCCCCTTCTCCACTGCCTGCTGGCTCCTCGAGTGCATCCATAACTTCCTCAGCTGCATCACCAGCTTAGAGGGAACATTGAGACTGTGACATCTTCCGTCACTTTTTTATGTGAAAAATTATAATTAGGAAAGAATGCAAAGCATTTTAGATGTTTTAATGCAATTCAGCGTGTGATGAAAGGGAGGCAGAGTCAGCACCACAAGAGTTGCTGGCTCTTCTCAGACCACTGGTGTCCCAGGCATCACAGTTCGGAAATTTAAAATGAACTCAGATTGGAAAGTTAATACCAAGGGACGAGACATCTTTTTAGGTTAGCGTAGCAGCTAGAACATCCTGATTTAAAGACTCTGGAAGCTGCCACAATACACATTATAAATGCATAATACCCTAATATCTTTTCAGTTCTATTGCATAGACAAAATACACTATTGGGCAGACTTCTGTCCCACTAGAACTGGCATACTCATTACAGTCTCAGCAGGGGCCTCTGGGAACAAAGGCCTCATTCAAAGCTCAAACTCAATGGACAGACTCCCTTTGGCTACGTCCACACAATGCTTTTAAATCAAAATGACGACCTTTGTTTCAATTTAAAAGTTGTCGTGTCCAAATGACATTTTGTTATTTCAGAATGACGAGCCCCGTCAGTTTGAAATAACAAACCTTATTTCAAAATAGTAAAACTTACTAAGAAATTGAAATAGCTGTTAAATCGAAATGGTTGTTTTGAAATAACACATTTCGGATGTGTTATTTTGAAATAACTATTATTTTGATTTAACACTTTTGCCCTTCTCCTTCCCAGGGAGATTTCTTTTTTCTATATATTGGGTGGGGGCATGGCCCAGCCAGGAGGCCATGTTGCCACACCTCCCATGCTGCCCCTCTCCTGATTCGAAATAGCAAGTCCTTGCTATTTCAATTTGAGGGTTTTGCTTATTTCGATTTAAGTTAATTCAAAATAACGATTTTATTTTGAATTAACTTATTTCGAATTAACTTATTTCAAAATAAGTGTCTGTGTGTACATAGCCTTTAAGTTCAATTGGCTTTGGATCAATCATTATAAAAGAATGAAACTCTGAACAATCTTCTCACTTTGGAGATTGTCCTTCGAAGTCTGAACAGAGGTCTGGTGGTAGCCTAAACTACTGCTGTTGGTTCCGTGGATAAATATGGGGCTGTACATGAACATATTTATAGGCAGTGTAAACATGGAGGATATTTGTGCTTGTAAACAAAAAAACAGCTGCTGGAAATGGAAAACTGTGTGTTTGCATGCTGAAATAGTACCGTGTCTCACCAGTGATAACAGCTCTCAGCAGTAACTCTTCATTCTGGCTCAGATACTGCCCGCTGTCCATAGCTGTCTCAAGGTACTTGATGATGTATTTCTACTTTTGTTTATTTTATTTTGTTTACACAGTTCAAGCCCTGTACCTTTCCCACCAGCTGGGACCCTTCCCCACTGACTCCCCCACTCCCTAGGCCCCTTCCCCTCTTCCCGCTGGCTTCCTGAGTCCCTGACCCCCATGCACCTTCCGAGCCCATCTGCTGGCTCCCTGAATCCTTTCCCAGACCCACCCACCCACCGTCTCCCCAGCCTCCAGCCATCTTCCCTGCCCGCCACCGGATCCCTGACCTATGGGTGCCTTCCCTGCCTGCTGCTGGATCCCCAAACCCCTCCCCTGATCTGCCTGCCTGCCAGCTCCCTGATTCCCTGTTCCTTCCTTACTGGCTCCCTGACCCTACTGGGCCCCTTGCCTGCTGGCTCTGCAAGTCCGTGACTCCTGGTGTCTTCCTTGCCTGCGGACTGGCTTCCCCCCCCCTTCCGATCTGCTCGCTCACTGGCTCCCCAATCCCCCCAGCCCCTCTGTGCTGGTTTCCTGACCACCCTGGAACCCTACTCTGCCAGTCCCCCAACCCCCAGTCCCCCTTCCCTGTTACCTGGCTGCCCACTGGGTCCCCAACCCCCAGACACCTTTCCTGCCTGCTGCCAGCTCCCTGGTTCCCCCATGCCTTCCCTGCACAGCTGCTGGCTCCCCCAACTTCTTTTCTGATCCACCTGCTGGCTCCCTTGTCCCCTTCCCTAAGCTGCCCAGCTGTCAACTCTCCAAACCCCTTCCTGACCTGCTCATCAGCTCTTCGATCCCCTGGGTCTTACCTGCCAACCCTGACCCCCCTGCCCTTTTCCCACCGGCTCCCTGTCCCCGACCCCCAGGGTCTGTTCATCCTTACCTGGCTGGACCTGCTCCCTGGCAAGGCTGATCCCACCCTAAGCATGCATCTGAGCATGCTCAGGTTGGGAGATTTGAAAACTCCCCCCATCTGGCTGCAGCTCTGTGCTGCACTGGCATCTGTGGTGCCAGCGCAGGTGTGCGATGGCCACTGCATGGCTGTGCACCAGCACAGCTTAGAGAGAACAGCGGCAAAGGACCAGTTCCACATTCAAGGGTTCTCAAACAATGTTACATCACCAACCAGCTCAAGCTTCCACCCAGTCTTCTGGGAAATCACGCACCATTCCCTGAGCACCCTAGAGAGGCAATGCTCCACCTCTCACAAGCATGAGTCTGAGTGTAGTACATCAAACTTTAATAGTAACTTAAAGAGAATATATAGAAGCAATATCAAAAACCAGCACTGATTTGGAGAGACACACAATAAGCAGAACTCACTCCCCTCAGTGTATGTAAAGGTGTTCTTAACTTCTCCATTACCCCCATATTGACCCTCACAGTTTCAGTGTCCACCTCTCAAGGGGAGGGGCAGAGGGCATCTCAGCATGTCCCTTCCAGTTGTCTTCTGCCACATCGGGATCCACTCGCACCACCTACTGACCACTCACCATGTCCACTGATCACTAACACCTCCCACTAGTGGCATCCACTGGCTGATAGTGCTGCCTGCTGGTCACTCACACCTTCTGCTAGCCCTGTCCACTGGCACCATCTGCTGGACTGTCACGGAGTGGTTGAGCTCCGCATGTCACCCGGGCAAGGCGTTAGGGTTCAATGCCCGGGTCAAGAAGTC
>ML682004.1:45856445-45885836 GCA_007922195.1 Podocnemis expansa
CCTTCCCTTCCGGGCATATAGGCCCGCCTGAGTGCGGGGCCGGCCTGCCCCGTCACATGGACACTCATGCTTTCTGCTGGCACTGTCTGCTAGCTGCTGGCATCACCCACTGCTGGTGCCTACTGTTTGCTTGCAAGAGGCTGTGGAAGAATTCTTGGGCTGAGGCCTAACAGTGTTGAGACACAGATGGATAGTGTAGTAATCCGTGGGGAGGAAGGAGTTAGCACTCTGGTCAGTGAGTCCCAGGACAGCCAATAGGAATGAAGCACAGCTTTTTTAATTGAAGCAGCAGCCTTGCCTGTTCCTGTTGGGATGCAGCAGAGCTCCTTGAAGGATCAAGAGGAGGCCAGAGGGGCCTAAGGAAGAATCCAGCAACATCCTTACCAAAGATAAGTTAAGTTTGTTACTGACCAGGCATGAGTAGAACAGGGAATGTTTATTTAGATGCGGTCAGGGTATTTTCTTTGTTTTTGGTTTGTTTTTGGATTTCTCTGTGCTGAGCACATGTACCCCCCCCCCCGTAACTACCTAAGTTAAATCCCAGAGAAGCAACTCTCTGTGTTTTTTATCTGTTCTTTTTAATTAAAGATTTTACCTTTTAGTAAGCTCTGGTTCTGTGTCCTGAAAGGCAAGAGGTTTGTGTGCATGTGCCTCAGACTGCACAGCCAGCTACTAGAGGGAATCCTGTTCCACTTCCAGCTGATATTCCAGCTGGGGTTAGTCACTCTTCTGAGAGAGGAATAAAAATGTTTGTGAGTACCTCACAAGAAGGAATTCCAAAGTGCACCTTCCTGGGTTTCAAGAGGGTTTTTTTTGCATTTGGGTGGTGGGAGCAATACCACTCCAAGGCCAGGAATTGGAGGCCTTGGAGAGTTTTTAGATTGGGCTTTAAGGCCAGTGGCTTTTGCAGGCCCCCACCTTCTACGCTCAGAGTGCCAGAGTGGGAAAATAGCCTTGACAGATAGCTCGACAGGCCGGGGGGGCTGCATTTTTTTTTCTGTCTTACTAGCACACCTGGAAGAGGGCCAGTAGAAGCAACCAGCAGATAAGGAAGTTGTAGAGAGCTGTGCTTCAAGGACAGTATACTGAAATTTGGAAACAGAAAGTGTTTGAGTTTGCCTGAAGATTTCTGAAAGTCAGCCCATTTAGGTCAGCTCAAGGACTAGGCCAAAGATCTATGGTGTAGGTGAATTATGATTAGAGGGTACGTGGGATAAGGCAGGTCAAAGAAGAAGGGGTTGTAACTCGGAAAAATTTGGTGCAAAAAAGCTGGACCCAGAACTTAATTGGCTATACAGCAATAGTTTATTTGATGTAATATGTCACTACGTAAGAATAATGTACACTATTCTCGGGGCTCTTGGGTACTTGCCCTTGGGCCCGCAGCTGTGTAGAATAAAGTTCCACTCCTCATTAAGTTTGTGGCCCCCGCTCACTGAGAATTCCTCTACAAGGCTCTCCTAGCCTGAGGCTCCAAGTTATGCTGCACCTCAATCAGCTTTTCAGTGAATTCAGCTCTTAACTAGAGGGTTGAAATCCTCTCTATCTAAGCTCCAGGCTTTAGGACACCAGAGACTGTTTTGATCAAAATAACAAAAGTCTCCACAAGGAATCATTTGATATGTCTACGCTGGAGCCCTAGGTCAACTTAACCTGCCCTAAGGTACTCCCTGGCCCGATGCAGAATTTATTAAGTCGACTCAAGTGTTTGCTTAAGTTGACTTAATAACTCCTGTCACTTAAGCATTGTCGACTTTTGAGGGTAGGAATTTTTGGGACCTGGGCCCCACCCCCTTGGTTCCCTATCTGGCTCGAGGCCCCAGTCCAACTTTGGGGGCTAGATCCTGCCCCAGCTGCTACCAGCAAGTCACTGGGAGCCTGATGCAGCCCCTGCCCTTAGTGGCAGTGGCAGGGGACTTGGAATCAGCCTCAGCCGCAGCTGGCAGGCTGCTAGATGCCTGATCCAGCCCTGAAACATTTGCCGCCACCACCACCAGACAGCTCAGCCCAGTGACCCAGCCTGGTCAATTTCACAGGCTACTCCTGATCAGGCATCTTGGTGCGTTCCAGCTTAGTTTAACATCTGCCTGTGGGTAATGAGTTTCAGTCATCACCAAGTGGGTTGATGTTTAAAATAATAGAGAAAATCATGCTAAAAGTTTTTCTGACCTGTCCTGCATTTCCATGAATAGGATAATATTACCTCTTTGGTGTGGCAGGTAGCTCCTGAGAAGATGCCTCCACCACAAGAACGAAAAGCAGAACACAAGAGTCAAAGAGACGAGGCGGAGGAGGAATTGCATGTCTTGGGCATCTGCAAGCTCTCTCACCAGAAGCCAACAATGACAACAGAGAGCACGCACAGGCCTGGCGTAATGGCAAGAGAGCATTTGTCTGCATATTTACTCTGGGCAGGGTTAAAGTACTGTTTGTACAATAATGCAACTCACTGATAGCCAGGCCCAATGTCAGAGACTCACCTAGGGGAAAACAATTGTCACATGAAGATTACACAGCAGAGTTTCCTGTCTGTGTCTGTCTCTATCCATCTGCTATCCTTTGTCTTCTATGTGGATTGTAAACTCTTTGCTCCAGAGATTTGTCTTTTTACTCTGTTTGTACAGCACTGAACACAATGGGATCCTGATCTGTGACTGAGGCTCCTACACACACTGATACTACAAATAGTGAATAATAGTAGATGTATTGCCATCAAACCAAGGAATGGACCTCCAGTGGTGGCTCTGCCTTGTTGCCTGTATCAGATCATTCTGGGCGATCTCCTCAACAGCTTTTGTTTAAATTTTCAGTTACTGCTCTTATCATTCTTATTGGTCCTATTACAGTACCTAGAGAACCCAGGTGAGATAAGGCCCCACTGTGCCAAGTGCTTCACAGGGACTACAGTCTAGCAGGGGAAGGAAAAAAAAAACCCACCAAGGAGTCATGTGGCACTTAAAGACTAACAGATTAAATTTTTTTCATGAGCTTTTGTGGGAGAAAATCCCACTTCATCAGATGCTTCGAGGATGGGTGAACTTACAGAATGGAATGAAAATAAATGCAAGGGAGTGTAAAACATAGGATCAGCTCATACAGTAACAGCAAATCAAAGCAGTTGTTAAGTTCAAACCCTGGGAAGGGTGAAGTCAAATTACCTTTTATAATTGGAAAAGAAACCATAGTCTCAATTTAATCCTGCTTTCATACAATTAATTTTCATGTTAATTCCAGTTCCGCTGTTTCTCTTTGAAGTCTTGATGTCTCAGTCATGTCTCTGAGTACAGTCATTAACAAATCATTTATCAAGTGATTAGAAAGATGGAAATGCTCAGCAACTTTTTTTTTGTTTTGTGATTTCTGATGTCAGTTCTGTGTTAATTTATTCTTTTGTGCTGGGATTGTCCTGTTCGTCCAATGTATAAGGTGTTTGGGCATTTCTGGCACATGATGGCATAGATCAAATTAGTAGATGAGCAGGTAAATGAGCCTTTTGACAGAGTAGCTGGCTTGATTAGGAACTGTGATGGTATCTATTGTTGAAATATGTAGGGAGACTTGGCAGAGTGGTTTGTTGCAGGGGTGTGTGCCTGCTTTAATGTTTCTGTTGTTAGATCTGTAGTTGCTGGTGAATATCAGTTTACGGTTGGATGGCTGTCTGTAGGAGAGGAGAGGTCTGTCTCCCAAGGCTTGAGAGAGTGAGGGATCATCTTTTAGAATAGGCTGTAGGTCCTTAATGATCTGTTTGAAGAGGTCTGACTTGAGGGTTGTATGTGGTGACTAGTGGAGTTCTGTTGTTTTCTTTCTGGGGCCTCTCCTGAAGTAGATGACTTTGGAGTGCCCGCCTAGGTCTGTCAATTTGTTTTCTTTCTTCCCCAGCTGGGTACTGGAGTTTCAAGAATGCTTGATAGAGATCCTCAAGATGTCTGTCCCTGTCTGAGGGATCAGAGCAGATGCGGTTATATCTTAGGGCTTGCTGTAGGAAATGGATTGTGTGGTGTGTTTAGGATGAAAGCTTGAGGGATGTAGGTAACTATACCGATCAGTAGGTTTTCTGTACAGGGTGGTGGTGATGTGTCTATCCCTGATTTGTACTGTAGTGTCGAGAAAATTGATCTCCTTTGTGGAGTGTTCCAGGCTCAATTTGATGGTGGAGTGGAAATTGTTGAAATCTCTGTGAAAATGTTCAAGAACATCTTTGCCATGGGTCCAGCTGATAAAGATGTCATCAATGTAGCATAAGTAAAGAAGTGGTGTCTTGGGATGAGACTTGAGGAAACATTGTTCTAAGTCACCCATAAAGATGTCGGCATATTGTGGGGCCTGAGGGTGCCCATAGCAGTGGCACTGACTTGGAGGTATAAATTATCCTCAAATCTGAAGTGGTTGTGGGTGAGCACAAAGTCACAAAGTTCAGTCACAAGCTGTGCTGTGGCATCATCTGAGGTAGTTCTTCTAATAGCTTGTAATCCATCCTTGTGTGGAATGTTGGTGTGTGGGATGTTGGTGTAAAGAGCTTCTACATCCAAAGCGGCTAGAATGGTGTTTTCTGGAAGCTCACCAATGGACTGGATTTTCCTCAGGAAATCCGTGGTGTCTCAAAGATAGCTAGGGATGTTGATAACATAGGATCTGATGAGGGAGTCCACATAGCCAAATAGGCCGGCGGTAAGAGTGTCAACGCCTGAGATGATGGGGTGTCCAGGGTTTCCTTTTTTATGGATTTTAGGTAGTAGATAGAACATCCCTGGCCAAGGTTCTGGTGATGTTTCTGTCTTTATATGTTCCTGTGTTGACTTAGGGGGTTTCTTGAGTAGGCAGCGTAATTCCTTTTGGTATTCTTCAGTGGAGTCAGAGGAAAGTGGTTTGTAGATTGTTATGTTGGAGAGTTGTTTATAAGCGTCCTGATCATAATCCAATTTATTCATGATGACAATTGCACCTCCTTTGTCAGCCTCCTTAATAATAAATGTCAGAGTTGTTTCTGAGGGTCTGGATGGCATTGTGTTCTGCAGGGCTGAGGTTATTGATGTAAAGGATGTCCTCAGTCCATGATTTCAGCCTTGGCACAGTGGCGGAAACAATCAATGTAGAAGTCTAGTCTCTTGTTTTGACCCTCTGGAGGAGTCCATGGAAAATATTTCTTCTTGTAGTGTTCAGAGGAAGGTACCTGTGTGTCACTGCGTTGATCGGTGGTGTTATGGAAATATTCTTTGAGTCTTAGTTGGAGAAAGTAGGCCTCTAGATCACTGCAGAATTTTATCTTATGTGTGTGGGTTGTGAGGCAGAAGGAAAGTCCCTGAGATAGTACAGATTCCTCTGCTGGAGTACAGATTCCTCTGCTGGAGTAAGTGTGTAGCTTGAGGGATTAACAATGTTGTTGGCTGGGTTGAAGGTGTTGCTCTTGTTTTCTGTAGTGTATAGTAGTTTAGACAGTTTGGAATCTTTTTTTCTTCTGTAGGAAAGCAAAATGTGTGCTGTAGATGGATTTTCTCTTTGTTGTGAAGTCCAGCCAGGTAGAAGAATGCACTGTAGGTTGGTTTTCTATGAGGGAATCCAGTACTGAGCGTTCATTTTTAATTTTCCTCTGTTTGCTGTAGAGGACGCTGATCAGGTGGTTTCTGAGTTTCTGTGAGTGTGTATGGCATAATCTCTCACTATAGTGCCCTGCATCTTGTCAATTTCCAAAGAGACAGCTGGTACAGGGCTGGAGGTGACTTGCCCACTTTCATATAGCATGTGTCCATGGCAGAGTCATGTTCTCCTGCCATGTCAGCTGGGTAAGAGTCAAGAGTTCATAAAAATCAGGAAAGGCCTTTTTATTATTGTTTGCATCAATATAATGCTGGGAGGCCCCAACAGGATTGAGTCCCAATTGTGCTGAGTGCCATCCCCTCCCTAAAGAGCTAACCATTTACTCAGCTCTGAGACAAGACATGAGCAGGTGTGACCAAGGGAAGGAGGAAATGGAGGACAAGGTGAATGAGAACAAGATCACATGGTGACTAACTTATTGCCAGCCCCGCTTGATGGTACCTGATGAATCTTTATGTTAAAAAGGCCTCAATATCATGACATCTTTAACCTTCCCCTTATGCAGAGATGGGATTCTCACAGGGGGCTCCCTCCTGCCCAAGGCACACAGCCCTGTTACCTCCTGAGTGAGGCACAGCAATGCTGGCAAGTTTCAGCCCAAGGAAGTGCTTCTACATGGGAAGAAATTGCTTAAAGCTGAGCTTAGTTAGTACCCAGTGAGTCTGTGCTGCTTACAGGCAGGTAACAAGAGGCCAGGGAAGGGACAGAGGAAGCCCTAGACTGACAGCAAAATATCCTGGGGTTTATTGATTAGTGGGCATGGCGCGTATAGCTATTATGAAATTAAGTTGCATGTTTGCAAGTCTGAGGGAGGATTTTGTGTGTGTACAAGTGTTTTATTTCACAGAAACATTGTTTATAAAGTGGAAAGCCTAGAGATCATTTGGCTTACCTTGACCTCCTTGTGAAAGAACAGGTGAATGTTCATGCCAGCTGCATACAACTTCACCGTCCCGATCTTGGCTCGTGTAAGTTTCCTGTGATTTCTACAGGCAGTTAAACTCTATATTTCCACCAGAGGGTGCTCCAAATGTGAGAAAGATGTCTTAAACTCAAGTTTACATCAAATTGCAAAATCATGGCATGACCTTCCCCTCTTGCAGGCAGGACTGGTGTGGAGCTGTGCCAACTCAACACTTCATTATAGGACCCCATCTTACCCTGTCTTGCCATGTGAACCTCCATTCCTCGGTCAGCTGATGCTCAGCCACCTGCAGATTAGCTAGCCCTAGACCAGTGGAAGAGCATGCTCCCTACCCACTCTTGGGATGGTCCCCCAGGGTATGTCTACACTAGGGGCTTACATTGACTTAACACAACGTAGCCATTAAAGTCAACTTAATAAAGTCAGCTTAGTACAATGGGGCTATTTAAGTCAACTTTATAAAATCGACTTAAGCCAAGGGACCCATTGGGTATGTCTACACTACAGGTTTAAGTCGACTTAAAGCCCCTTAAACAAAGCCCTGTCCACATTTGGAGTACATTAAGTCGACTTAAGGGCTTCTTTAAGTCGACTTAATAACTCCTGCCCTTAAAGTCAACGTTAAGGGTTCAGTCAACTTTAGTCAACACAATGTGGACATTAAAGTCAACTTAATAAAGTCAATTTAGTGCAATGGGGCCATGTAAGTTGACTTTATAAAGTTGACTTAAGCCAAGGGACCCATTAAGTTGACTTTAAATGGGTTCTCTGTCTTAAGTCGACTTCATAAAGTCAGCATAATGCAATGTGGCCTCACTAAGTTGACTTAATAAAGTCGACTTAGCTTTTGTAGGGTAGACATAGCCCCAGAGAGCACCCGCAGCCCAAATGCAATCCTGGCAACTTCGATCTTACAAGGTGTGACAGGCTACTCCCCAGATCCAGTCTGGTGTGCTGCTGTGACCCCCGATTGCCACTTGTGAACCATAATTCGCTCCACTTTGCAAGGGGATCACTCACTGCTGAGTCAGTCCATTCCAGTCTTTTGCGTGCAATCAGTCCCAAGCATTGAGTATACGCCCTCTGGCTACTCGAGGGATAGTCACCAAGAGAGCATCCCTAGCCCCAGTTACCACACCAGCAGCCTCTGTCTACAGATTTTGGAACCCACTCCCAATTACCATACACTCATGTCCATCCATTTAACAAAGAAATGAATTGTGCCCAGCCTTCTTCACTCACACCCTCTAAAGACCACACAGATTTGGATTAAAAAACTACTAATTTATTGATCAGATTATAACTCTAAATAAGAATATGGCCAGTTGTGGTGCAATCACAGTATAAATGAGTCAGGAGAGACCATAAGGAACTAAAAGGTAAAACACACATACTAACTTAATATTTCCGCCTATACTGACCTCATAGTCCAAGTTTATGCCCAAAATGTGTGACTGTCAGATGCTTGTGCAGCCAGTCTCTGCCTGAGGCCAGGCAGGGCCCACATCTTGCTTGAAGTTGTTTCAGTATGGGGAGTCCCAGGCAAAAAGCCCCAAATCCTTCCAAGTGTCTCTCTTTGTTTTCACTCCTCGTCACCCCTCTCCTTCTGGGCAGAAGTGATCTCTTTGTCCAGTCTGAGCTAGCTAAATTAGTACAGCTTTGTTGCCTTCTCTAGGTACTTGGTTGCTTGTTCACAGCTTTGGTTGTTTACATGTTGCTGGGTGAGAGTTCTATCTCCCACCCCACTGAGCTATGGAAAACGTGTTACACCTCTGTGCACAGGCATGAGGCTGTAGGAAATATGCTATCATACTAATTATGTAGAATAGGTTAGGAGCATCCATAAAGAAATATTGCATGATGTAATTTGCAACAAAACACAATCACAGTGTACAAATGAGCAGGAAAAATCCTATAGAGTTTGTCCACTCTTACTCTTAAATTCAAAATAATGCTGATTATGTCAATTTCAAGAAGGGCAGGTCCACACTAGCTTTTGTTATGTCAAAATGAGGAGCTCCCTCATTTTGCTATAAGGAAAGGTCATTTTGATATAATAAAACCTAGTTTTATATTGAAATGATGATTAAAGGGAAATGTATATTGAAATAATTCAGCATGGCTGCATTATTTCAATTTAAATGTTATTTCAATTTTGACCCAGGTTTGACCTTCTTTCTGCCAGGGGGCATGGGACCCTGGAAGGAAGAGCCAGGCTTCAGCACCCTGATAAGGCAGGGTGGGGGGGTGGAAGGGACCCCCACGCCCAGCTACCTGAACATTGGCCAGGTGTGGGGAAGGCACCCTGAGCATCCGGCTCCTAGTGTGTTAGCCGATCAGCGGGAGAAGGGACCCCTCTGCTTGGCTTCCTGCGTGCTAGCCAGATGGTGGGGGAAGGGACCCCTACACCTGTCTTCCCAAGCACTGGCTGGGCACGGGAAAGGGACCCCTGCATCCAGATCCCAGAGCGCTAGCCAGGTGGCAGGGAGAAGAGACCCCAGTACCCAGCTCCCAGCATGCAAGCTGGGCAGCAGACACCACCACCCAGCTTGCCTTCCAGGAGCCGGGCACAGAGGTCTCTTCTCCCCACCAGCCTGCTAGCACACCAGGAACTGGGCGCCAGGGTTTCTTCTCCCCACTGCCTGGCTAGCGCTCTGGGAGCTGGGCAAGGTGTGTGTGCTGGGCACGGGGTGTGTTCCCCACCACCCTTCTAGTTTGCCCAGAGCAGGCACCGAGGTCCCTTACCTGCACCCAGCTAGGGGTATGGGGCTGCAGCCAGGCTGGCGGTATGCCTTCTCCCCCACCTAGCTCAGCACACCCAGAGTCAGGTGGAGGGATGCTTTTCCCCACCACCCAGCTCACCAGGCAAAAGCCCAGCAGGGCTCTTGCCTGGTGAGCTGGGTGGTGGGGAAAAGCATGGGTAATGGCATGGCCCATCTTGGGGGCCATCTTGCCACACCTCCCATGGTGCCTTGCTTAAATTGAATTAGCAAGTTTTGTCCATGGACATGCTACTTCAATTTGGGTTTCTAGTGGGGTCCTGTTAAATCAATTTAACTTCAATCAATTTAATGATTTTTATTTTGAGTTTATTAAATTTATTAAGTTAAATCAATTTAACCATGTGAGCATGGACATAACCCAGAGTGCACAGATGTGCATCCTGTGACACAAGGCTCAGTGCACACCCACTGGGCCTTGCAAGCTCATTTACACCAGTCTGTCAATTTAACAAAGAAGTTGATGCACACCAGCTTTTGCTCTCAGTAAGGTCTTCACACATACTATGACAGAGTCAGGCCTGATGGCTACAGAAGCGTGGTGGAGGGCAAGAATCTCAGTCTCAGGATCAGCAAATCCCTATTTCCTGGATAACGAGGGCACGGCTACTCTAGGTTTATTAAGGCACCTGAGCCCAGTTAGGGTAATTAACTGTAGTAGATAAAAATCCCCTCTTGCAGCAAGACAGGGAGAATTTTGGGTATGGTGTTTGGAGGAGGAGCTAGGATTGGAGTGTATGTCTGCAGTAGAGCAGAGCAGAGGTTAACAGGCTTAGGGGGTTGGGGAAGCCAGGCAGCCAGACAACTGGAATCCATGGCAAAGAATGTTATTCAGTTCAAAGTTTGGCTTTTTCTTTCCAAGTGTCCTCTAGTGTGCTTCTTGCAGTTAGGTGATTCTTCCCTCTCTAGCCAAGGTACTCAATCTACATTGTTCTCATATGCATGCCTTCACTGAGAGTGTGTGAACCCAGTTCTATTTGTCTGCCCCCACTTTAGCCATGTGGAATAATCCGGGGACACATTTTGTACCTGTACACATGTATGATGTTGAAGGAAACATGCTACCATGACAATACTGTAGAGCATGCCATGAATATTCAAAGAACACCGAACGTGACCTACTTTGCATTAGACTGAGTGATATGGCCAACACCCAGGAAGTGACTAGTGATCATGAGCTAATTCAATTTAAACTGAAGGGAAGGGTAAACAAAAATAAATCCATGACCAGAGTCTTTGTCTTCAAAAGGGCTAACTTCAAAAAATAAAGGGAATTAGCTAGGGAAGGGGACTGGATATTGTCTGTGACTCATAGCAGTTACTTTGATGGCCGCCCCTCCTGGGCCATCATTAAAGTACGTAGAAAGTGTGAAGTGAACAATGGCTCCTTCACCTTAACTAGATGGCCCCCTTGAACTCAACTGGATGGCTGTTACCACCCTGGGGGCCCATTGTTTTGCAGGGCTTGGTGTAGGTGGGCTCTGCCTAACTGCAAGATTCTGCAGGGCATGACTCATACACCCATTGTTCCCCACATTCCCTGTAATCAGGGAAAGGCAGGAAATAGTCTTTAAAAGCTGAGGTTCTGGGGTGCTCAGGCAGGATGGTCTTCAACATCTAGCCTGGCCTGATCAACCAGAAGCTGCCTCCTCCGCTCACGAGTTCCCCCTAGAGCGTATCAACGAGTTCCCCCCACCACTACAACTGCCGGCTGATTACCAGTCTCCTTTCTCTCGCCTGTAATGCTGCTGCTGCTAATAGGAGTGATAAGAGTCTGCCCTGCAACCTTTCTCTAAGAATAAAGTTATTCTATTTCTTTAGGGCTGCTTTAAAACTGCTTTCCCCAGCTTTACAGGCTTGTGTGTGTGTCTTTGAGTTTATTTCCCACTTCAGTGCGTATGTTAGGAGCTCCCCGTGTCTGTAATTGCCTCTTGCTACTTTGTTTCACTCAATGTATCCCTTTTCCTTCTGGGTTGTTTGAACTTGCTTTAAGAGTATCATTGTGTTTTGTAGCATTGTATAAAGTTAATTGGTAGCCTTAGAAGTCTTAAGTTAGCTATTAAGATTGTTTTCTTTAGTTCCTAGCCTTTAGAATTGTTTGGTTAAGTTGCCTTTGCCCTCCCCTCTGTAACCTCCCCAACTTAAATAAACCTTTTTCTCTTTAACTTTACTTGTTCCCTCTTCATTTCTGGGATCCCCGGTGCGCCTCAACTTTCCTTCTGTCCCTGTCCCTCCCCGCTCCCAAGCCGCTCTCCCCGCCCCGCTACCCTTGCGGCTCTCTGCCGCTCTCGGCTCCCGAGCCTCTCCTGCGGCCTCCGCCGGTTCCCCCGATCCCCACCAGACTCTAGCGGCCCCGCCGCTTTTTCCTCGGCTCCCGCAGCAGCCCACCAGCCCTCCCCCTCCTCCACTGCTTCCTGCGGCTCCCGAGCCGCTCTTACGGCCGCCCTTCCTGCCCCGGCTGCCTGCCGTTCTTTCCCACATCCTGCCCTGCGGCTCCCGGCTCCCGAGCCACTCTCGCCACCGCTGCCGGTTCCCCGCAACCCGCCACCGCCTGCAATGGCCCGGAACTCCCGCCTGCCGCCTCTCCGCCGTTTTTTGTGGCTGCTTGGTCCCCGCCATTTTCCCCGATCCCCGGCGGCCCCCACCAACTGCCCTCGTCAGCTGCCATTGGTTCCTGCAGCCGCCTGCCAGGCTCTCCAGCTTCGCCGCCGCTTTTTCTGTGGCTCCCGGCTCCCGAGCCACTGCTGGTTCCCCTGACCCCCTTCTGCCTTCACAGCTACTGTTCCCTGAGACCCTTCTGCCTTCCCTACCATTTTGCCCCCCTCTGCCTCCCTCGCAAACCCCTGAATCCCCTTTCAGCCTCTCCTGCTTCTCCCCATTGCCCACACTCCCACACACCTACAGCCCCTCTCCTGCCTCTGGCCCTTTTACCTCAACCCCCAAGCACCTCCTCACCCCGCTGCCTTTGGACACCCCCCCACCCACTTCCCTTCACTCCTCTTCAGGCCCCAGCTTCCCTGTTACTTATCTTCTCTGCCAGGGCAGCACACTAATTTGCATTGTACCCCCCCCCTTTCCTATAGTGTGTTAACATAGCCTTTAGGTTATAGTGAGTAGGGCTATAGTGTTAGTAGGTTAATTGAAGAACCCCATTGTTCCCCAACCTGTCCCCACTCCCGAAAGTTAGGTACTCCCCAACACTTTACAGAAACCACTGTGACAAACACGACATACACTGACCACCGCTCACCTTACCCTATACTTATTTTAATAAATTGTACCCCAAATCCACCCCGTACCCCATGGGTGCAGTGGTTGCCCCCCCTCCCCCCCAAGATCCTCAAATCTTCGAACCTGCTGGCAGGGTCAGATATGAACACTGAAGAGGTTTGGAACTGCTTCAAGACAAAGCTGCAGGAACTATCTGAAGCCTGCATTCCAAAGAAGAGGAAAAGATTTTCAGGCATGGGCTCTAAACAAAACTGCATGAATGTACATCTTAAACAGGTGATTAGGAGGAAACACATGGCCTGCAAGGAGCGGAAGTTGGGAGGGATAGGAAAGGAGGACTACCTTTTAGACGTCAGAGCATGTAGGGATCAAGTGAGGAAGGCCAAAAGCCAAGCAGAGTTAGACCTTGCAACGGGAATCAAAACCAACAGTAAAAGGTTCTTCAGCCATATAGATAGAAAGAAAACACAGAAGAAGGAGGTCGGACCACTATACACTGAAGATGGGTAGAGATCAAGGATAATCTAGGCATGGCTGAATACCTAAATAAGTACTTTGCCTCTGTCTTTAATGAAAGTGACAGTGAGATTGGTACAGAGGTAGCGTAGCTAATGGGAATGAGAATGTAGAAGTGGAAATTACCATATTTGAGGTGAAAGCCAACCTTCAGTTGCTTAGTGGAACTAAATCAGGGGACCAGATAATCTTCATCCAAAAATATTGAAGGAACTTGCACATGAAATTGCTAGCCCTTTAGCAAGGATTTTTAAAGTATCGGTGAACAAAGGGGTTGTACCTTCTGACTGGAGAATTGCTAATGTAGCCCCTATTTTCAAGAAAGGGAGTAAAAGTGATCCAGGTAACTACAGGCCTGTTAGTTTGACCTCAGCAGTATGCCAGGTCTTGGAGAAAATTTTGAAGGAGAAAGTACTTAAGGATATTGAGGAAAATGGTAACTGGGATAAAATACAACACGGCTTTAAAAAAGGTAGATCATGTCAGACCAACCTGATCTCCTTTTTTGAGAAGATAACAGATTTTTTTGGATAAAGGGAATGTGGTGGACCTAATTTACTTAGATTTCAACAAGGCATTTGATACAGTTCCACACAGGGAATTATTAGTTAAATTGGGGGAGATGGGGATTAATATGAAAATTGAAAGATGGATAAAGAACGGGTTACAGGGGAGACTACAGAGGGTCATAGTGAAAGGTGAACTGTCTAGCTGGAAGGAGGTTACTAATGGAATTCCCCAAGGCTCGGTCCTGGGACCCATCTTATTCAACCTTTTCATTACTGACCTTGGCACAAAAAGTGGGAATGTGCTAATTAAGTTTGCAGACAACACCAAGCTGGGAGGTATTGCCAATACAGAGGAGGATTGGAATAGCATACAGAATGATTTGGATGACCTTGTAAAGTGGAGCATTAGAAATAGGATGAAATTCAACAATGGGCAGTGCAAGGTCATGCACTTAGGGACAAATAACAGGAATTTGTCTTATAAGTTGGGAATGTATCATCTGGAAGTGATGGGGGAGAAGAAGGACCTGGGCGTACTGGTTGATCACAGAATGACAATGAGTAGCCAATGCGATGTGGCAGTGAAAAAAAGCTAATGTGGTCCTGGGGTTCATCAGAAGGGGTATTTCCAGTAGAGCTACGGAAGTGTTAGTACCGTTATACAAGGTGCTGGTGTGACCTCACTTGGCGTATTGTGTACAGTTCTGGTCACCCATGTTTGAGAAAGATGACGTCAAACTGGAACAGGCACAAAGAGCGGCTACAAGGCTGATTTGTGGAATGGAAAATCTTCCCTATGAGAGACGACTTAAAGAGCTTGGTTTGTTTAGTCTTCTCAAAAGAAGGCTGAGAGGAGATATGATTACTCTTTATAAATACATTAGCAGGATAAATACAAGGGAGGGAGAAGAATTATTTGAATATAGTGCCAATGTGGACACAAGAACAAATGGATACAAACTGTCCTTCAGAAAATTTAGGCTTGCTAACTATCAGAGGAGTAAAATTCTGGAATAGTCTACCAAGGGAAGTGGTGGGGGCAAAAATCTTAGGTGCCTTCAAAACTGAGCTTGATAAGTTTATGGAGGAATTGATATGATGGACAGTGTAGGTTGGCCATTGTTTCTCTTTTACTACTGGTGATGGGTATGATAGGGACGTGGGAAGGGGCATTTGATCAAGTGGGTTCTGAGTTATTACAGAGAAGTTCTTCTTGACTGGCTGTTGTGGACTTGCCTTCAATGCTCAGGGTTTAACTGATCACCATATTTGGGGTCAGGAAGGAATTTTCCCCCCAGGGCAGATTGGCTTGGGCGCCAGGTTTTTTTTGCCTTCCTCTGTAGCAGTGGGCATGGCTCACTATTAAAGTCTTTAAATCATGATTTGAGGACTTTAATAGCTCAGTTATGGGTTTGAGGTTCATTGTAGGAGTGTGTTGGTGAGGTTTTGTGGCCTGCACTATGCACGAGGTCAGACTAGATGATCATATTGCTCCCTTCTGACCTTAGAGTCTATGAGACTATGCCACCAGGTCGGCAGGCCAAGATACAGCACTACTTGCAAACCAGAAGTACAGGGGAGGGACAGGAAATATAAAAACTAAGTCCTACAGCTCAGTCAGCTGGAAATTGCTAGTGGAGGTTGTAGAGTTTTAAGGGAAATTATAATCCAATAAGGAGGACAGCATATTCAGAACTGTAATAGAAGTCTTTATTGAAAGAGAACTGAGAGAGAGAGGAGACAGACAGGTTTTCCTAGCACCTAAACAACTCTCCCATTTATCACTATGACAACCCCAATGACCCTAGGTAGTCCAAAACACCACAGAGGTCTCACCCCCAGGGCTTGAACTTGATCTAGACCCTCCACCCATGCTCATTAGAGAACCACAAGAGCTACCTACTGACTGGAGTTTAGAAGGCCTGCTATTGGAACCCTGTGACTGGGAAAAGTGACCTGCAGCCAGTGACTGGGAAAAGCAGCTTGTTACCATCAATTTGGAATAGCTTCTGTGGCTTACCAAAGCAACTTCCTCCAGTGAGAACTGCAGATGCTTATGATCCAGATGACCTGCCCCTCATAATCTATCCCAGGTGTGGCCAAACTGTGGCTCGGGAGTCACATGTGGCTCTTGAATGAAAAAGTGTGGCTCGCAGAAGAACATCAGCAAATCAATTTAGTAGATAAAAGTATATGGCTATATGTCTCAGCGTGGCTCTTGAAGGTTTAATAATCAACTTGTTGGCTCCTGAGCTCCATAGGTTTGGCCACCCCTGATCTATCCTGAGGATGCACAAGTAGTCCCGTGGCACTTTTAAAGACTAGCAAATTTATTTATCACATGACCTTTCGTTGGACAAAATCCCATTTCGTCACACTTTAAAGGCTATATCTCCACACAGGCAGTTAAATCAATTTAACTGAAATTGATCTAAGTTAAATTTATATAATAATCATTACATTGATTTAACTTAAATCAATTTAACTGGTCCTCACAAAATATCCAAATGAATCTAGCATGTCCAGGGACAGGACATACTAGTTCGATTTAGGGGAGGGGCACCCTGGGAGGTGTAGCAAGATGGTACCTTGGGAGGGCCATATTGCCACCCAGTCCCCTGCCTGGCTCTTCCCAGGAGAGCCAGTGGTAGGGGAAAAGCATCCCCCACTAGCTCTGGGCTCCATGAGCCCAGTGGGGGAGAAGACATAACCCTAGACTGGCTGCAGCCTTTCAGCTCAGCCAGGCGTGGGAAAGAAGGAACCCCTGAGACTGGCTACCACAGTGCTGGCCAGGCACCAGAACAGCACCCCCACGTCTGGCTCCCTCTGCGCCAGCCAGGCGGCAGGGGAAGACCCCCCCCCCATGCCCAGCTGCAGGCACGCATGCTGAGTGCAGAGCGAAGGGAACCCTGTGCCCAGCTCCATGAGTGCCAGCTGGGTGGGAAGAAGAGACCACCAGTCCCAGCTCAAGCTGCACTAGCTGGGCTGTGGGGAATCCATCCCCAGCTCCCAGTGCACTCACTGGGCAGCGGGGTTGGGCCCCCTGCCCCTGGGTTTTGGCGTGCTAGCCGGGAGGCAAGGAGGGGATCCCCACATGTCTGGCTTCCCCCCAGCTGGCTGGACAGTGGGGGAAGGGACCCCTGTGCCTGGCCAGCTGTAGGGGAGCCGGGCATGCAGCGTTCCCTTCCCCACCACCTGGTTAGTGCACTGGGTGCTGGGCATGTGAGTTCTTTCCCCTGCCAGCTGGCCAGCTGTGTGGGAGCCGGCTATGTGGGGATCCCTTCCCTGCCACCCAGCTAGCGTGCCAGGATCCAGATGGGAGGTCCCTTCCCTCCCAACCCTCCTGGCCAGGGTGCTGAACCCTGGCCCTTTCTTCCAGGCTGCCATGTATCCTGGGGGAAAGGTCAAACTAGGGTTTCAATTGCTATAACAGTTAGATTGATATAACACATCCACACAGCACTATACCAATATAATAGTTTTGATTTAACTGTCATATCAATGTAAAACTAGGTTTTATTGTATCAAGATACGTTCCTCATAGCAAAATCACGGAGCTTGTCATTTTGCTGTAAGAAAATGTCACGTGGACCTAACCTCTCTTAAATCAAAATAGCAAGCATTATTTCAATTTAAAACCTGTGTGTGGAAATACCCTTTGACTATGATCTGAGCCATGGGCACCGGGGGGAGGCAGGGAGTAGCTCAGGGATAGCTAGCCACGGGCTGGCTGTGTTCAAACCCAGGCAATATTTAGTGTGTTACAGATGCCCTGCCACTTAAGGGCCATGGACCAGAACACAGTAGAGTTGAGTGGGTAACTGCCTCAGTCTACTAAACCTCAATAGGCTTTCCTGTCCCAGCCAGCCTGAGATCCTGGGCCCATAGACTGCTTGTTTTGCTGGCCCTGCCCTGACTGGGGGGCCAGGGTTACCGACTTTTTGCATGCCCATAGTGAAGTAGTGTGGCCTTCTTCTAAGGCTGACACCCTCAGGCTGTTATATAAGGGCAATATCATTATCCCCCTTTTACAGACTGGGAAATTGAAGCATGGAGTATTGATATGACATGCCCTGGGTCACTGGCAGAGCTAAACCCCCCATCCCCAGGCCTTCTGAGCACTAGCCCAGTGTGCAATCCAGTAGGTTACACAACACCTCATTAATCAATAAGAATTAGTTTAATAAGTAAATGGCCAGAAGAGAATTTCCTCTGTCATGCAATTGTCACTGGAACCTGGATAGCACCTCCTCCTTTATTTAAAAAAAAAAAAAAAAAGGTATCATATTCTACAGGACAGCCCCAAATTCTTCCACTGCAACAAGGTTTCAACTGAGCTGCTGATACAAAACAGCATGGTATATTTTCATCAGAGCTGATCAGGATAAAGTCAAAAGATAAAAGTGAAGAGAGAATCCTTGGCTAAAAAATAATGTATTCCACCTTCGTACATTAACTTCAAGCATGTGAGTTCTATAAAACTGTAGCAGGCTAAAGTTAAAGATGAGAAACAAACAAACTATCTGCTATGTACTCAGGGCTATATGTTCACTGAACAAAGTCCAAAGAGGGAACAAACAGCGTAAAGGTATGAGTCAAAACACTGGGTGAGTTTAGTGAGAGGCTTTATTGTGTCTGCTGGATTAATATCTCTCGGATGTCATCAGCAGGATCTTGACAAAAACTTAGATTTATGGTTGTTAAACTAATTCTAGTGTAATAAAAGTATTTTGAAATCTGTTTAATCCAGCTAATCCCTCCTTGCAGTTTTATGTCATGGCCAACAGAGGGTACCAACAAGTTGAAGCTGTAAATGAGACTGTGAGGCTTTCTTGAGTGTTTTCTGTATGGCAGGTCTGAGGCCAGAAGGAACAGGATTTGTATTCCTGTTAGATGTTGGCAATAGCGCTCTGTCAATGTGCTTATTTTGCCTCTTACCTTACACAGCCCTGTCCACATTATCAGCCCAGTACCATGGAGAAACAGGGCTCACCCCCCAGCTATTTCCAGAGCAGAACTTACAGCAGCCAAACAGATACTCTGACTCCTTGCCTTCCTGCTCTGACCTTGGGTCTGGCCATTGACTAAGCTAATCCCTGCTAACAGAGCAGTCTTATAGGTACTCTAACATGCTAACTGGTTAGCAGTGCCCCTTCGGGAGCTGTAAGGCAATGAGAATCGCTGGCATTCCATGGGCTCATGTTGTGACCCGTTCCGTGGCCTATGAATTCATGCTGTAAGAAACAATCCTGCACTAACAGAGCTAGACTATGTGGCCTTGTGGCTGTTTCCCATTGTCAGGAAACAAGTGATGCCCATCCATCCATATTCTGCAGGTCTAGCAGCAGTTTTCGGGCATCTATTTCTGGCAGAAAGTGTGCTGAAGACATCAAATTCTTGGCACTCAAGCAGGAGTGCCCCAGCCCAGAAAAAGACCTGGGGCTCGGGCCCCAGGAGTCAGGGCTCATGTGCTTTAAGCATGCCACCACTGCAGCTGGTGCTGTGGTGGACCCAGGGCACTGGCGCTGGGACTTGGGGCTCGAGTCCCATAAGCCTGGTGCTAGCGATGCCCCTGCACACAAGGGATCAGAGCCCTAGACTACACTGAGGGCTTTCCTCAGTGGCAATCAACTGGCATTTACGCAAGGCACATAAAATGCCTTGTAGCTGACCGCAAAGCCTGTGTGGTCAGCTTTCCCTATGTCTCCTGGCCCCTAGGACTTCTGGCACCAAGTTCTTGGAGCACAGCAGCAAGTTCAGATTCGCTGTTAAACGCTCCCAGAATGCTGGGCTGACGGCGGCGATTTTGCCACCACCGGTGTAGAGATTTTGTCTCTGCCAGTGTAGACATAGCCAGAAATATCAAAATGAATGTTTTTGCAGCCTGGCTAGTCTGAAGCAGAGTAGGGAAGTGACTGCTCTGCTGTGGCCTATGTGCACTGACATAGCTAGTGCAATGGGGATACATAGGGCAACTAATCACCCGCTCCCAGGAACAAGTGCAGTACTCACCTCAAGAATCTGTGGTGGCTGGAGCACTCTACTGGGGAGAGGGGCATATAGGGAGCAGACTGGGGCAAAAATGTCCCATGGCCAGGGCAAACATGCGCCATGGCTGTTTGCCATTCATGCAAGACCCAAAGAAGGAATTCCAGCTAAGGGTGCATATAAAGCAGCCCTGATCCACATCAGGGGAAGAATTTCCCCCAGTATCCAAAGCCCCTGAATAGGGGAGTTGCAAGTTACCTCCGCTCTGCTGCTGTATTGGCATTAGTGCTGATGCAGCAATGAATTTCAAGACTCCTCAAAAATTGACAACAGGACAACATGCTGCCACCACCTAGGTCAGGGGCTTGGCTTGAGTCCAACCCAGGCCAGTGGGGCACGAAGAGTGTTCTCATCTGAATCTCTTCAGTGGCCTGTATAAAATGAGTCTGATGCTCCCAGGTCTTCTCCTACTCAATGTAAACAATAGCTATGTGAATAATATCATTAACCCAATGGCTTCCTGATCTGCTGACTTAGTACAGCAATCACAAACTGTGCGGGCAATGGAGCCTGCACCAGCCAGCACCCTTGAGGTGGACTCTGCAGGACACAGCTGAGGTGCACTGCAAGGTCAGCATGAATGAAATACCACATTGCTGCTAGCCCGCCAGTAACTTCCAAATAAATTGATGAGAACAGTGGTTTTCAATTTTTTGCAGGTCATGACACAGTTGGCATATTCCTAAGGGGCAGCTGTGTTAGCCTAGTAAAGCAAAAAAAGCAAGGAGTCTTGTGGCACTTAAAGACTAACAGATTTATTTATTGCATGAGATTTCGGGGGAGAAAATCCCACTTTGTCAGACACTTTGAAGAGGGGGAATTTACAGAATGGGATGAGAATAAATGCAGGGGATGATCCCATGTCTTACACTCCCCTACATTTATTCTCATCTCCCCAGCTCTCCATGGCACACTTACTGCTGTGTGGTGACACAGTGATGTGCCCTGACACAGTAGTTGAGAACCACTGGATTAGAGGACTCCAGGCACAGAGTGTGCAATGTAGCATCCATCGCAAGCACTTAATTCAACTGAGAAAGGAAAATGTACATATAAAGTGTAGTTCATTGCAAACAGACAATAGTTGATACTGGATAGTATATTTCGGATGTATCCGACAACCCATAATTAAGGGCTACAGCCTGTACTCCTGACATAGGCAAAACTCCTAATTAAAAGCCTGTGGTAATACTGCTTTCCTAACTCAAAGGAAAAGCAACGGCAGATTTGCCTGAAAGAAGACTGGAGGATTTGGTGCCAGAGATGACTACACTGTAACTACTTGGCCTGTATTCCTCAGTTTGCTCATAGGCACCTAATCCCGTCAAAAGAAATTTCTGTGTGTCAGTGACCCCTCCTCATTTTTGTTCCCAAGAGTTCCTCCTACATGTCAAGGTTTTTACAAAGCGTTGTTGTTTGGGACTTAATCAAACAACATGCAGGTCCTGAGCTGTTGTTCCACATTGTGTAAAAGAGAAAAGGCCCATAGCACAAGAATTCTCCTTAAAAAGGTTTTTGTTTGTTGTGTGCGGGTAGGTGAGGGCAGAAGGTGTTAGTGTCTGTTTATGGGAATGTAAACTTTGTTATGTGATGGCAAATATCCAGGGATGGATTAACACCCAAATGGACCCATGGCACTAAGATTTTGTGGCGCCCCTGGCCAACCACCAGCCGGCCTGGGGGCAAGAGAGTGGGGTCTCTGCCACCAGAGGCACCATACTTACTTCGGCATCCCCCCATCATCATCAGCACGCCATGTAAGAGCCCTCCACTCCCCACCCATCAATGGCAGCAGCAACAACGTATGCGGTTGGGCAGAGTTTGTGGGCCATGTTTCTCACTCTCCCACTGCTGAGGGAGCAGAGAGGCTCTTTGTGTGTCCCTTCTTATCTTCCGATCAAGACCGGAGGACATCCTGGCTGTATGTGAGCTGTGACATCCTGGGCAGTAAGGCTCCTGCTCTCACATGTCCCTCCCATCCCCATACCCCCTTTTCCTCAGAGTGCCCCCCCAATCACATCTTCCCCTGCTCCAGTCTCTTTCCCCCAGCCCATAAACTCTTTGTCCCTTGATTCCTCTGCATCACCTCAGCCAGCCTTCAGCCACCCACTACTTCCTGCCCCCTCCTGTCCTGTCCTGTCCTGTCTCCTTCACCTCTCTTCACTTCCTCCACATTCCTGTTACTCCTCTAGTCTAGTTGCCACCTCCCTGCTTGCCCCTTTTCAGCCCCCTTGTGGCTGAGAGGAACCTGGAGCCAATTTTCCCCCTGTAACTGGGGGGGCATGTCTGGGAGACTACACTACCTGCAGGCGGGGCCATCCCTAGGTGGGTGCAGGGCCCTGGGCAAATCGCCCTCTGTAGGGCTCCCACTCACCCCCCCCCCGGCCACTGGGGGGTGGGGCTGATCGGCCCAGGGGAGGGGCAGGCCCCTGTGTTGGCAGTCCCATGCCAGGGACTGTGCGAGCCGGCCAAAGGCAGCAGAACAGGAGTGCAGGGTCTGGTTTCTCAGCCGCCCTTAAGCCAGTGGTTGTCAAACTCTTTTCCTTGGGACATAGCTCCAGACTTCTCTGCCACGTGGCAATCCTCACTGAAAAAAAGCAGCTGCTGCCAGAAAATTGAACAGTGACCATGGCTGGGGGTGGGGGTGTGGGGTGTCAATCCCTCATGGCTTTCATCCTTTCTCTTGAGGCGTCTATTGCTTCTCTGAAATGTACACATCTAATATGAGATCACCTACATGGAATATGCAGAGAGTGATCCCACGCGCCATACTCCTGTCTCAAATCAGAAAATATGTCAAGTCTCTAAAATTGCATGTAGTAGCCTGGAGTGTGTGTGTGTGTGTGGGAGCTCCTTGCAAGTGGGGGTCAGGGGTGACTGGGAGGAGAAATGAGTTGGAAGTGCTGAGACAGAGGAAGGAGAAGAGAGCCAATGCCAGGCTGGAAAGATAGCTCCTGGAAGATCCTGTCTGCTGCTGAGCCTGCCCAAGCCCCTCCAGGTCCTGCTCTTTTGTCCACTGCCCAATCCCAGGAACTGAAGCAGCCCCTCTGGGTTCCACTTTCACTTCTGCTCTTCATCTACTCCCTGAGTCTGCATGAGTTTTCATGAACACACAATTGTCCAGAGTATCGTGATTGGAGGGTGCTAGCCGAGAGCCTGGTAACGCCGGCAGTGTGCATAAGGCAGCAACACAATAGAACTATCCACTCCCCGCTTCAGATTAGGACCTTTTCCTTCCAGCTGGTCGATCCCTGAGTTGGATGTTATTCTGTTACTTAGGCTTTCAAATTGTAGAAAAAAATACCATACTTTCTAACACAGGCTCCTACTCAAACAGTTTGCTTTTCTCTTCTCTCTTTAATTATCATTCAAAAAATATCTGGCATTTTTATTAAAGTCTACTAGTTAACTTTTGTTGCAAAGCAAGGGAATTCTCAACCCACTGAAAAAAAAACAGGCAAGTCCTAATTTGCAAAAATAACTCCACAAATGGTGAAATAAGGTTGTGTTCAGTTTTTAATTTCCTTCATTGGGTCTATTGATTAAAAAAACACAAAGGTTGCTTGCCAGTGACCTCAGTCCTTTTCATATGAATGAGAGAAGCCCAAAGAGAACTGACTCAGAGGACACATAGAGGTTGTTTGAACAACAATTAGCACTTCATTGTTAATCCTAACGACTCACCTTTGTTGCAATGGTCTAACTGCCTTAAGCAAGTTTCACAACAAGCCACTCCTCTGGCCCCACAGTAGCATGAACTGGGCTGCCACTTTTAGCCAGCTTGCCCAGTCCCTGGCATGGGGGGGGGCAGCAGTGCAGCTCTGCAGGGCCCCCCAAAGCTCAGGGCCCTGGGCGGCTGCTCCTCTTGCCCTACCCTAACAATGGCCCTGCCTGCAGCGCCATAACTATGGCGAGGCAAGTGGGGCTTTGCCCCAGGTGCACCAGAGTGGCTTCTTTGAGCTGCTCCATTAAAGGGTGTGTTCCTCGCAGCTAGCTTCAGGTGCAGGCTGTTGTAAGGGGCGCATTCCAATCAGAATGCACCCCGGGCACTGAATTCTTTAGTTATGGCTCTGCTACCTGGAGCAGGGGGATAAGTAGGTCTCTCCTACATTCCCTCTAAGCAGTGCCTGCCTGGGAGCAGGAACAGCCATGATGGGCCTGGATTTTTGGGAGCCTCCCTTAGCCTGGGGCTCTGGGCTTCAGCCCCTAAATCCATGTATTAATCTGGCCCAGAAAATACCATCCAATTCATTAAAGGATATTTTTACCCTGCTGGCTGAAGGATGAGCAGATCAGAAACCTATTTTTCTCCTGTTGTGTTTTGGGAGGCCAGCACTTGAAAACCTGGGTATGAGATCTAATTGTTGAATCCTCTGGAGCAGAAAATGTTGCCAAGCTCTTTGTATCATCAGTCTCTCCAGAGAAATGGCAATATATAAATAGCCTTCTAAGTGTGGTATTCTAAATAAGAAGACTCTTGTCCCATCTCAAGAAAGGATACAACCACAGAGCAATGGATTGGGAACTAGAATTCCTGTGTCCTCTTCTGCCTGATTCCACTAAACAGAGGCAGAGCCCTTTAAGAAAGCATGGCACCATGGGCAAAGTTCAGGGGTTTTAGGGAAGCTACTATGTTTCTGAGCAAGCTAGCCAAGATGAGTAGTCAGTCTGTTCTTTGAGCTCCTTTCTCTATGCTTGTTTCCAGCACCTATGGAGATGTGGATGCTTGTCCATTTGTATCTAGTCTGATTACACCAAACTCATGTCACACAGGGACCATTGGAAAGGACTGAGGACAAGGACTTTGGGACATTATCATTATGTTTTTACAACACACATCATGCCAGGTCCCCATCACCAAAGCCCAGTGCCTTTTGTAGTCTGACAACCTCAGGAATTCCTGCAGTATTATATTAAGATGAATAATCTCCCTGGGTCAGAAATGGTTATATAAGAGGGGAAAGGAAAGCCATTTGACATTATATCCAGGAGGAAAACAGGTAGGACAATGTTTAAAATGGTTGTACAACTCAGACACTTCCTGTTTTCCTTTGGCCAGGAGCTGTGATTGTCATTTCTTATTCAGCTTCTCATCCTGGGAGGAAGACAATATCAGGTTGTGTGAGGGCAGCAGGATGTTTATAGGGCAAACTGAATCAAGATGCTGCTTTTAAAACTCCCAGGACCAGAGTCAGTTGGAGGGAAAGCATGCATGAAAGATTTCTTTAAAAAGGGCCATCAATGTTCAAGATGCTTAACGGTTGCCCTCCTGACTAGCTGACTGACTGACTTCTGTAGAATGTCATTTTCTAAAGCTATTATCAAAGGCTTTTTCAAGATGTTGTGGACTGTTGGTAGTTTAATATGAATTCATACTATTATTGATGCTCCAGTGAGAGGCTTTGCTTAATTACCATGTAAACTATTAAATGCACCCATTCAGACAGCATGAATATTGATACTCACTTGTGCTCAACATAATAAGCTGAGATTCAGCCACACAAACCTCCACCCCACGCTGCACCTCTATTGACATCATGATCCCTCAGTCCTCATGTCAGAGAGCGCTGCATTTGCAAGGCTTGGCATGCCAAAACGGGACACACAATGGTTACCAATTTTATAACAGCCTCAGTTAGCTGGGAGGATAAAGAAATGTAGTTCTTATAGTGATGTACCAAGGGTGTCTGGTAACCAGGCCCACATTGCATGTTCCTCCTCCCCCAGGAGTGGGCCTGACTCCATGCCCAGCTGACTGGGGACAGAGCTGTACCTGTGTGCAAATGGGGGAGGCTGTAGCAGTTCAAAAGCTTGGCCACAACAGGGACAGGGTGGCCTCACCCCCCTCAACAGCCCTCTCACCCCTCCTCACCTCCATCAGGCAGCAGGGGGGAAGGTGAGGCTGCCCAGTCCTGGCTGGTCAGCATTTACCCTCTGCTGCTCCAGTCCAGCCAGGACCAGGCAACCTCACCCACTCTCCTGCTGCCTGAGGGAGGTATGGGACAGCACAATGTGTAGGGGGCACTGAGGGGCACATTTCAGTGTCTTCTGCATCCACTGCCCCTATGAAGGGCTAGCCCAGCCTGGCCTCAGCACTTACCCGGTGCTGACTCTGACAGGGGATGGCCTATTGGTGTTGAATTGGCATTTCACAACACAAGAGGGGCACAGAAGGCTCTGCATCTCTTAGAGCTGCCGGCATCCCTACTCTGCGCTTTGTGCCCCCTGCAGCCTGGCACCTGGAGGTATGACTCCCTTCCTCCCCCCTCCTTTGTCATTGCCACAGAATTCTTGTAAGTGAAGAGTGTTGGAACAGCAGAGCATTAAATTGGACATGATTTTGTAAGTGCAAAGTCCTGCACTTAGGATGAAAAAATCCTATGTACTGCTACAGGTGAGGGACCGATCAGGTAAGTAGCAGCTCTATAGAAAAAGACCTGGGGGTTATGGTGGACAGAAAGCTGGATATGAATCAACAGTGTGCCTTTGTTGCTGAAAAAGGCCAATGGTATATTGGGTTGCATCACTAGGAGGTTTGCCAGGAGATCAGAGGATATGATTGTTCCCTTCTATTTGGCCCTGCTGAGGCTGCGTAATTGTGTCCAGTTTTGGGTTCCTTAGTACAGAAGGGCTGTGGACCAATTAGAAAGAGTCCAGAGGATGGCCACAGAAGTGCTAGGGGGATGGGGCATATGACTTATGAAAAAAGACTGAACGAATTAGGCTTATTTAGTCTGCAGAAGAAAGGATTTGATAACTAACTTCAACTACTTCAAGGGCTTCTCCAAAGAGGAGGGAGCTAGGCTATTTTCAGAGGTGACAGAGGACAGAACAAGGACCAGTGGTTTCAAGCTGCAGGTGGGGAAGTCTAGGTTGGATATTAGGAAAACTTCCTCTCTAGAAGGGTGGTGAAGCACTGGAATGGGCTGCCTAGGTAGGTGGTTGAATCTCCATCTTAGGAAACTTTTAAGACCTGGTTGGATAAAACCCTGGCTGGGGTGATTTAGTAAGAGTGGTCCTGCTTTTAGCAGGGGGTTGGACTAGATGACCTCATGAGGTCCTTTCCAGCACTAATATTCTGTGATTCTTTGATTCTATGGTTAGCTAAATTCAGGCCTCGTGTGTGAGTAATCAGTGCCCATTGACGTTAGCTGGGCATTGGAAATTGTTCCCAAATAGTGCTTCAGAGAGTTCTGTACAGAGTTTTATTGCATCAGTCTTACAATACTTATGACCTGGTTCACCTCCCATTTACACTGCTGTAATTCCATTCACTTCAAGAGCTGTAATCCTGATTTACTCAGGGGCATGAACAAGGCCCCTTATGACACGTGGGGCTGGTTAATACCAGCTAATATTATGGTTCCCAGACACTTCCCATCATAAAACCCTGCCTGCAGATGTTTATATCTTTGCTGCACTTTAATAATTGGGAACAACAGTCTACATGACAGGTGTCTGCCTCAGATGTCTTGGAAAAAATTCAGCCAAAATGGTTTAGCAGTTTCTGAGCAGGAGGCTAGGGAAAAGTAGGTTGCTTTGCCTATATTAAAAAAGTTCTGGGGACATATTCTTTGGGACGCTGTAGTTCCATTCCACCCCATGTTATGGAGCAGGGAGGTGAAATTTGTCAGGGATGGGCCTTTTGCCATCCCCTTGAAAATCCACCCAAGTTTGTTCAAGTTATAAAAGTATTTGAAATATTTCATTTGGCAAATGCTCAGTAGAGGCTGCTTAGATTTCATGTTAAATTCCTTGAAGATTGTGTCTGTAGTGGGCATGCTAGAACTCAGGACTGAGCAGGACTTACTTTGCAAGCATAACTCTGGGCATTGGGCTAAATTCAAGCATGTGAAATGAGAGTAGGGACTCTGTCTCTGCTGTGTTCACAGTGACTCCCCATTACGGGGCCCAGGCAGTGAGGAGGTGGAAGCTGCCTGATTCAAATTCAGAAGGAATACGAGCCACTCCTCAGGGACATGTGGAAAGGAGACTGGAGCAAAAATGCTGTGAGGGAATGTGGGAAAACTGGGACTTGAGACTGGCAAGTGTCCTACTGACAGTTGGGGTGCAGGGAGACAGGGACAGGCTGGGCAAGGGGAGCAGGACTGAGATGCAGGGGAAGTAACAGGATGGTAGAACTGGGACCTAGTCGGTGTGAAGGGAGACTGAGATTAGGAGAGGTCTGGGTATGAATGGGTTTGGTTGAACAAGTAAACTGGGGATTGAGGACCAGTGGGGCAGGGGGAAGTGGAGACAGATCTGACAGAGTCAGGGTGAGGTGCAGTAAGTAGTCAGTCTGGGACAGGAAGATGTGTTGGGATGGAGGGTACTGTGATTGGAAGAGGAGCCTTGTGTAGGGAAATCAAGAAACAGGGATGGGGGGGATGAGAAATATTGACATGGAAGGAAGGGCTTGGGATGGGGAGATTGCTCATATTAGGAGCTGGGAGGAGAACTGGCACTGGGTGGGCAAGGAAAATGATAACAATGGGCTGGAGAGGGGGGCCTCCAGTACAGCAAATATCTGTGAAACCCACTGGGGAGTGGCTCATATACTTCTACTTCTGGGTTACATGCAGTATGACAACCTACTACAGCTCATTAAATGAGTGCTGTCCATCCTGCACACTGATTGAGGCTGTGTCCTCAGGCAAATGCAGTAGGTGATCATACAATTAATTAAAGACTGTCATAAGGCATATACCCAAGGGGATGATTCAAGTTTACCATGGCAACCATCATTCTGACACTTTCTAACATTGATTGCTTGACTTTGCAATTCCAATAATGTTTTTTAACACTGAATTTTATGTGTGTCTTAGGGTATTTTCACACAGGGCTTTTATTTCGAAACAACACTGGTTGCTTCGAAATAAAAGTCCCTATGTCCAAACGACGTTTTCTTGTTTCGAAAGGAGTGAGCTCCTCGTTTTGAAACAAGAGCCCTCCTTTCGAAACAGATTAAACCCACTTTGCTTTCGAAAGGAGGGTTATTTCGAAACCAGTGGTTTCGAAAGAAGCCGTTTGGACATGTTATTTCACAACAAAGAGTGTTTCAAAATAACAAGGACCTTCCTCCCAGGGTGCATAGCGGAAGCCCCCCTGTGCTGAGCAGCAGCTGTGGGGGGGCGGAGGAAACCCCCCTGCCAGAGGCCAGACCCGTGGGGGGGCAGGGGGAGACCCCTGCCCTGGGAAGATGCAGTGGGGGGCAAGGGAAGCCCCCCTGCCCCCTGCAGAGGTGGTGGGGGGGGCAAAGGGAGCCCACCTCGCCCCTGGCCGGAGCCACAGGGGGCAGGGGAATCCCGGGGGGGGGGCTTCCCTGGCCCAGCACATGGCCTCCCTCCCCCTCCCCTCTCCTATTTCGAAATAGCAGGTCACACTGGACATGCTATTTCAATTCCCTCCTTTTCCCTTATTTCAAAAACACTTTTTTGTTATTTCGAAATAAGGTGTTTCGAAATAAGGCTTTATTTCGAAACAGCTTGTTTCGAAACAAGCACTTTGGCTGTGTTCACATGCACAGGGTTATTTCGAAACAAGTTGTGTCGAAACAACTTGTTTCGAAACAACACCTTATTTCGCAATATCTTATTTCGACTTAACAAAATGTTAATTCGAAATAAGAAAAAAAGTGGGAAACGAAATAGCAAGTTCACTGTGTGAACATGCTATTTCGTTACCCCTGGGGGTGAGCCGCTGCTTCCCCTTGTTTCGAAACAACTGTGCGTCGTGTGAAAATGGTTTTTTTTGTTTCGAAACAATGAGGTTGTTTCGAAACAAAAGT
>ML682004.1:45890836-45916510 GCA_007922195.1 Podocnemis expansa
CCCCCCCCGCTGCTCCTGACAGCCCCCCCTCCCGCTTGCCTCCCCTCCTGACAGTCCCCCGCTCGCCCTCCTGCTCCCGCTCGGGGCCCCCCCCCCAACTTGGCCAGAGAAGCTCTACAGAGCATGCCCAGATTTTCTGGGCATGCTCTGTTGGAGCTTCTCTGGGCGGGAGTTTTCAAAACTCCCAGCCCCAGAGGAGTTCTGTGGAGGGACTCCGGCTGCCGGCAGTGCGCTGCCGGCAGCTTTCGCTGCGCTGGCGGCTGTGGAGGACTGCGCTGCAGCATGCCAGTGCAGTTTAGAGGGAACATTGGTCTCAGCTTCTTCTTGCTCATCTATTTTCAATGGGAGGAAAAAGTCTCCTCCTGTGCCGGCCATTATTTTACCACCTTAACAACCTGTCCTTTAGGCTGTAGTTATTTAATGACCTTACATTTTAGGATACATGAAGATTTGCAGTAGGATAGGTTATAAATGATAAGTTTAGGTCTCCACACACTCCAGTTTCTTGGACTCTGCTCATTTCCAAGCCAGAATTCTATTTTGGATTTGAATAACCACAAGCTAGCCATGAAGCTGTGGATGAAACAGACGTTGTCACCTGATAATCTGCATAAATACTGACATTTGTGGGACAGTATGTCTGAGTCCCACCCAAATATTTTCAAGGTATGGTGAAGTGGAGAATGAAGAAAGACCTAATTAATTAATAATGCCTCCTGTGGGGCTTCCATTGAAGTCAATGGGAATTCTTCACACAAACTGACCTCAGGATTAGGCCCTCCATTTCTCATCAGAGACAATTGCGACTGAATTAAGGGGCATGCAGAACAGAGAAGGCTTGAAACAAAGAACCCTCAGATCTTGCTAGAAAAAGAAAATGAAATGGCAAAACTGAAGGAAAGGAATAAGAAAAGTGAAGCATAAAGCAACTCCTCCTGGAGCCAGGCCTGATCTGGCCCTTGTAATTCAAGTAAAAGTGGAGGGGTGGGTCAAGATTTTTAGAAATGGGTAAGGCTGGTTGATGTACTTTCCCAAACTACAAGTGGTGCTGCATTTATACAAACTGAGCATGTGCATGTCACAGGTCCAGGAAAATGTAGCTCCATATTTCATCTTTTTCATCCACCATAGGTTTCCTGTTTTATCTGGTTAAATCCTGAAGCACTTGACTAAATGAACCATTCGTAGCAAGCTGGGGTATAAATCTGACTTGCTTTTGCCCAGGGCCATAACTAGGGGTTCCAGCACCTGGGGTAAGCAGCCCCAAAGGCACCCCCCCAAGCTTCGATCTGGGGCCCATCTGTACAGCAGCGGGGTGGGGGTGGGGGAGTTGATCATTCCCCTTGCAGCCAGAGCTGGCAACGGGAGTCCCTACTCCACCACGATGGGGGAAGCAATTGCCCCTGCTGCCTCTGGCCACAGCAGGGAAGCAATCCCCTCTGTCTGCTGTTGCTGCAGCAGGGAAGTGACCCCCCTGCCAGCTCTGGCTGCAGCAGGGGGAAGCAATAGCCCCTGCTGTGGAAGCAGTCCCCCCCTGCAGTCTCTGGCTGGGGCAGGGGAGCAAGTCCCCCCTGCTGTCTCTGGCTGTGGTGGGCGGAAGCAATCCACTGCTGCAGCCAGTGCCAGCAGGGGGGGATTGCTTCCCTGACATGGCCAGAAGCGGCAGGGGTGATCACTTCCCCGCAGTGCCCTTTTAAATTTGCGCCTGGGGCAAAGCCCCATTCACCCTGCTGTAGTTATGGGCCTGCTCTAGCCCTCCACACACTGTCTATATAGACCTGCTACCAAACACTAGAATCTCCCTGCTTTTCTTTGATCTGTGCTGTTTTGAAAAGTCAGTAGAACAAACTGCACTAGAGAAATTTTAGTGCACAGTGGTCTGGTCCAAACAGATAATACATGTGCAGCAATAAGTATGAGGTAGAGTTATACCCTGTATGCTGTTCATCTAGACATGCTCCCCCTCTCCATGTTTCAGCTGCCCACTTGTACCATGGGGATAGCAACTCGTTTCTCCCATTCTTTCTCTCCTTTGTCTGTTTGGACTGCAAGCTCTTCAGGGCTCAAGGTGTAGGTACGTCAGGGCTCAACAAAACCCTCCAAGTGCCAAAAAGAAAAGTTGCTGGTGCATTCAGCTGCACACAGCCTTTTCTTAGTGGTGCTCCAGTACTGCCAAAAGTTTCTGCAGTGGCAGCAGGTTTTCAGGGGGGGGCTGTCTACACTAAGGAGCTCAGTTAAGTTGACTTAACAAGGCCGACTTTAGGTTGACTTGTTAAGTCAACTTAGGGATATGTAGACATACCCCGAGCTGGGCTTGGACCCTGCCCCTTGCCCCAACCTGGGGTGCAATCCACCTCCAGGGTCCCGATCTGGCCCCAGGAGCCCAATCCAGCTCCTGCTGCTGCTGACAAGTGGCGTGGAGCAAGTTCCAGCCTCAAGCCCCTTGCTTGGAACCAAGACTGAGCCCCTTGCAAGGTCCCCCAGGGGCAAGGGAGCCTAGAGCCTAGTGGGGTCTCCTGGTGGCAGGAGGGGGTCTGGAGCCCAGACCTGCAAAGAGGCAGCCTAAGGGTATGTCCACACAGGCTTCTTATTTCGAAACAACAGAGGTTGTTTCAAAATAAGAAGCGGCATGTCCACATGACGCACCATTATTTCGAAACAACAGGACCCGTTGTTTTGAAATAACGGCAGTTATTTCAAAACTGTTAAACCTCACTTCTAATTGAAATAGCCGTTGTTTCAAAATGGTTGTTTCGAAACAATGGCATTCGGCCACGTTGTTTTGAAAGAACACCATTGTTTCAAAACAACTGTTTTGAAACAACATGTCCAAACGGCCTTGTTTCTATATAACCATTTCGAAACAAGGGCTATTTTGAAAGCAGGCTTTCCCTTAATTCGAATTAACAAACTGTTACTTCAAATTAACTTATTTTGAAATAAGGACTTTATTTCGAAATAACTCATTTCAAAATGGGTTATTTCAAAATAATGATGTATGTGTGGACATAGCCTAATACTTCCAGCTCTATGCTTGATCAGTTTGTTCCATTCTCACTCGGCCAGCTGCAGCGGATGTGGCCACCTTTGCCCAGGACCGCTTGTGTGCAGAAGCAAAAATGCACATGCACCCCATGCTTGAATTTTCCTACTGGAAATCAGTTATGTGTGCCTGACTTCCCAGGGCATGCACATTTTTGTGGGAGGCTACAGCTGAGCCTACTGAAAAATTTGGTGTTGATAATTTCATAAACAATAATTAGTTTTGCACTGCTCACTCCATTTGTAGATGGGAAGAAGATCAGGGGTCTCCTCTGAGTTTCATTTGAAATTATTACTGCATCTTTTAAGAAGACAAATGTGCAATCTGACTACAATAAATATGGTAAAAATCTCCCTGCAGCTGTAAACTGGCATTGTTTTGTCCCAGAAAACCTCAAAGGAGGACCTTGTCTGGGGATGGCTTTTTTCAAAAAAGCTACCTCAAAAAAGGCTTTTTTTTTCAAGTATAATGAAGTTTAGCGATTCTGAAAAAGGTGCTCTGGTGTTTCAAGATACCGGAGCACTTTTTTGAAAAAGCTAAATCCAGCAGCTTTTTTGAAATAAAAAGCCTTTCTCGGGGTACCTTTTTTAAAAAAAGGCATCCCTGGATATGGCAATGGCTTTTTTTGGAAAAAGCCTCCCTGTCTCAGCAATTGCCTTGCTTTTTTTTTAAAAAGAAAGTCCCACGTAGACTTTCGTTTTTGAAATAAAAAAAAAGCTGCGGTATTTCGGGACAACGAACTGTTGTCCCAAAATAACGCTTTTGAAAAAAAAGTTTTTTAAAGATAATTATTTCAAAATATTTATCCTGAAAAAAGTTTTTTCAAAAATGCTGGGCAAAGTAGACATGCACAGAGAGTCTAGTGAAGACTCTCTATTTCAAAATAATAACTCCGACCGTATTTCAAATTAGAGAGTCTTCCCTCGACTCCTAATTCAAAATAATAAATTTGAAACAGTGCTAATATGAAATAGTTATTTTGAATTAAAATTGAAATAGTTATTTGAACATAACTATTCTGAATTAATTTTGTCAGTGCAGACATAGCCATGGGCCTTGTCTACACTAGCTCTTATGGTGCAACACTTTTGTGGCTCAGGGCTGTGGGGGGGGAAAAAAACCAAACCATGTCCTGAGTGACATTTTGCCCTTTTGTGTGGACTGCTATGTCAGTTGGAGATGATCTCCCATCAACATATCCACTATTGCTCATTTAGATGGTTTTATTATGTAAGGAGTTGTGCTCACTCTTGGTGATGTAACACAGTGACACAAGCATTCTTAAGTGTAAAGTTCCAAAAGGGTAGCCTTGTTAGTCTAGTTCAGCAAAACAAGCAAGGAGTCCTGTGACACTTAAAGACTAACAAATGTGATAAATAAATTTGTTAGTCTTTCAGTGCCACAGGACTGCTTGTTTAAGTGTAAACTAGCTTTAAATCTGTACATTGTTTAACTCAGTGGGGGGCTTTTTCAGCCACTGAATTGTTCCATCCTTGCTGGTACGTCCCCATCAGAACATACCACAAAGTCCTGCCTGGTCTTGGGGGAGTGATGTGAAGGAGACAAGTTCTTTTTTTTTAAGTGAATATTTGCCATTTTTTGCTGACACTATTGTGTGACTGTCTAACTGCCCATATATGGTTGAGGGCTGAATATTTTACAAATTGAATGGTTCATAGATAGAGTCAGTGACCAACCTTTGCACCTTCTCCACACCTAACTTCCATACAGTTTTTGAGTAATCTGAATAAATAATATTTTTAGGAAAACTAGAGTCTCTGTTCCCTGCCACTTGCTATACCAGAAGTGGAAGTGGAAGAGGATTTAATGGCTGTGTGTTATTCTTTTTCTTTTCCAGACAGTAACCTAGTAAATAGACCCAGTTGTTTATATTTGGATAAGGCTATACAGTGTCCTGTGAAAGGAAAATAACACACCTACCTCTGTTTGGATGAGAAGTTTAAGAAAAACAGTTGGTCAGAAGCAATCCTCATGCAAATCCATTTATCTCAGTGGAGTGGTACCAGAGATAAACTGGATTGATGTACATTTCAAGACTAAGCCCTGTTCAGTGTCAAGGCTGAGATGACAATGACCAAGAGGAAAGTCATGTAACCTTATTTTTTCCCTTTAGCAGAGATGGATAGGTCAGGCAAACATGCAGAAAGGATAGAGTTCAACCACAGGCCTGCAAGGGAATATCTGATCTTTGTCATCACTCGCTTGCCTTCTCCTGAGCACATGTTTTGGTGGGATGGAAATCCTCTGAACACACCTAAGGAAATCTGGAGGCCCTGCTTTTAGTGATAAGACAATATAACCCAACCTGCTATAGAAAGGAATGCCATCAGCAATCTCAGCAGTTCCAAGAAGTCACCCTCTGCCCTTCCTGCCCTCCTATTAAATGACATTGTTTGTGAACACACTGACAAGAAACAAGCATCCAATATCCATTTCCCATGTTATTGCAGGAACGCACCAGCAACAAGAATGGAGCAAGTGGGTAGAGGGAGAGGGCAGTGTGACCTGCACAAGTTTGTATTACCTACCTCTAATGTCAGGAGATTGCAATGCCTGATCTGCTCTTCCAGGATCTCAGAATCAACTTTACTTAAATTGCTGAACCATCTAAACACCATCAAGAAATATGGACTTAGTCTACAGAGTTCAGTTCCAGATCCAGAACTGAGTACTCCAAAGCTCAATGCTGTTTTGATCTCGGATTTTGGGCTGATTCATCAGAGAGCTGGCCCAACAGTGAATTTCAAATCTGGATCCAAACTGAGCTGCAAAGTTCAGCGTTGTTAATGTACCAATATTAAATTAGAAGATTAGGGTGATATGTAAATGAATTAACTTGGATCAGTTAATCAACAACATTTGCAATATTTATCTAACTGCCAACAATATTGTCTGAAAAGTCAGGTCATTGCTTGTTCTTTGTGTCCTTCAGTTTGGTTCAATCAATTTTCTTTTCTTTGCACATGAGTAGGGGAATATATTATCCCAGTGGTTCCAAACCTATCACTCTGAGAGGCTTTCAGGGTGTCCCCCGGCCAGCAGAGGGGGACTGCAGGCACCCCCGCCTGAAGCAGCCCAGCTCTTCACCCCCTGGCCACGCCCCCGGAATCCCCCCGGCAGGAGCGGCTGCGCCGGGGATTCCAGGCTGGCGCTCACTCCGGCCCCAGCAGCAGCAGGCTCCAGCCGCACGCCGGGGCCTGCACCGCCAGGTTTGGGGGCAGCTGGGGCTTTAAAGCCCCTGGGGTAAGGCGCCCCGCTGCGCCTCTCCTGGCGGGTGCCTGCAGGGGACTGCAAGCACCCTCCAGCTGAGGCGCGGTGCCTGCAGTCCCCTGCAGGCACCGGCGAAGTGAGGCGCAGCCCCGCGCCTGACTCTGCCGGCTCCTGCAGCCCTCTGCAGGCACCCATGGGGTGCAGCGCCCCTCTGCACTGCACCCTGTGAGTGCCTGCAGTCCCCCCACAAGCAAAATAGCAGGTCCACACTGTGGACCTCCTATTTCACTCCCTTATTTCGAGGACAAGGTTTTTGTCCTTCGAAATAAGGTGTTTCAAAATAACACGTTATTTCGAAACGTCTTGTTTCGAAACAAGCCTGCCCTGTGTGAACATAGCCTCTGTGATGCTATTTGGGTCTAGGGGACTGCTTATGATTATCTTTCATATTAATATTTCATATTTGTAATAATCCATATGTGATATGCCTTGTTTGGTACCAATAAAAAGGCTGTAATCTGTAGGAATGATCATATGGTTTATATGTAGATATCATATCTGTATTAGAAGTTAGCAATAGGTTTGTTCAATTTGAGTTTCAAGCAATTTGATTGGAAGGCACACCCAGACTGGGTGTCTGCAAAACCATTGTCCTCTTTGTGGACCATTAAGGAAGCTCCCAGCTACAATGGGCCTAGGGGAATTAAACCTGCCTGATGAGTCAACCAGACTGACCGTGTGACTCAACTCCATTTTGAACTGCAAAAAAATCCAGATGGGAGGGGGAAAGCCAGAGGCCCTGTTTCCATTTTGTCTTCAGTCTCCAACCTGCAATCAACACCCTCCTCTGGAACTATTCTGCTGCACTGAACAAAAGACTGAGGTGCACCCAATTGCTGGGTCTGTACCAGAGGAGTGGAAGTAACCTGCAAATTACAGATTCTGCAAGGACTTGCTTTACATGGACTCTAAATCATTGGTATGTATGTGATTCAGTTTGACTATTCAACATCTCTCATATTTTGTTTCTTTTCTTTTTACATTAAACCTATAGTTGTAGTCATTAAAGGATTGACTCATAGGATAGTATTTTGGTTAAGATCCAAGCTTACATTGTTCTGGGTAATGTAATGTGGCTGGCCCTTTGGGGTCAGGAGAACCAATTTCTTTAAGAGAGTTAGTGGCTAGGTAGGGACCAGAGGAGTTGATGTGCAGTAAAGGGGGCTGTTTCTATTTTGTTAAGCTTTTTGATGACCAGAGCAGGGAATCAGAAGCATGTTTTGTTACTGACTGGGCGACTAGTTTAAATACCGCCTGCCAGTGTTTTGGGGGTTTGGCCCCCAGTTCTGCAGCTTGCCCTGATTTTTGCACATTCAAGACGTTATCCCAGGAGGCCTGGGTCACATCTTCCTCCCACTGATGCTGGACCAAATTGCCAGAACAGAACAAGAGTGTGTGTGACAGAAAGAGGGGACCCTAGGGTCCCATGCCCATCACCACTTTTCAAAGCGTGAGGTGAGAGACCTAGGTGAGACAAGATTCCATCAAGGCAGCTTTGTACTCTGTGCAGAGGATGGGCCATTTTCTTTCTTCTCTTCCAAGCAACTGCAGGGCTGATCTGGAATCAGATCATTCAGTATGTGGCAGGGGCAGGCACCATTATGATGTCTAGTCTTAATGGCCAGTGCCAGCTGTGCAGGGCATGGCAGCTGAGCAATGAATGATTGGGAGGATGGATCCCTTTCCACTTGACCCAGAACCCTTGGAAGTGTTTCTATGCGGTAAGTAGCAGACTGTTGGTGGCAGTTATGGGTAGGAGTGGGGTTTGATAAGAGAAGCAGTGTTTTGGGGAATGCTCAGTGCTGTGAAGGCGCCTGGGGTCTGCCAGCAGGAGTACGAGGGAGCAGAACAAGCATGTCAGATGGAGGCGTGAAGGGGAGGGCTGGCGTAGCATTGTAGCAGCACAGAAACCAGAGTAGCACCAGGGCAGGAAGGATTCTGTGAGAGCACTTGTCTAAGGACAGCAGTTACACAGTCACCCACCCTGATCTTTCTGCTGGGATATGGAGCTTCTCCCCCAGCTCACCTCCTCTCTCATGACTGTCTGCAATCTCCTTCTTCCTGCCCAAAATTTCTGAGTCTCTCCCAAGCTTCCTGATGGGGAGTTCTGTTTAAGGTACCACACTTAGTTCTGTAGGTCCAGATGCTGCCCCAGTCAGCCAGGGACAGAGGAACAGTCATCCTACTGCAGCCCCCATCTCACACTGATCCAGTCCCTGCCTTTGGAGGGGCACATAGGCAGCTGCCTCTCAGGCTGGGCGAGGAGTGGGGAGGATAGGTCAGGGTGGGAGAAGGACAGGAGAGGAGGAAGTTGTCCAGAGGCCCATGCAGTGACTGTGGTGAGGGGTAGGAGAAGCAGCCTGGGTTGGGACCTTGTCCTTGGGTGGGCATGGAGTGGGAACTTGGAGGGTATGGGTGGGCCAGGGAGCTTGCCTTCACTAGTGGAAACTTCAAACACCGCCTGTGAGTGGGCCCATGTTGTCTGTAACACTATTTTACTGCTCTCTGTCTTTTTAGTGTTGTTTCTGTGCATTCATCCATCTGTAAATAAATATTTCCCTTTCCTATATTAATTCTACTATTTTCTGTGTGTGTTTGTTTACTCCTGAGGCATGGGATGGAACAGTTTCCCTGCTGCATTTCTTTGAGTGTGTTTTCTTGGCCAGATGCCCCTCTGCATTTTAGCTACAAGGTCACTACAATTTTGTCTGAAAACAAATACTGGCTTAGCTCTGTTAATGACACTCTCCACCCCCAACACACACACACACACACACACACACACACACACACACACACTCTTAAATCAGCTGCTTCCTGTCACATTGACCAACAAACCATGGGGGGGGGGGGGGGAGCATTGAATGAAAAATCTCAACTCACTGTCTCTCCTGTGTTAGTGTGCCGTTTAAAAGCTTCTACATCACAGTCAGCCTGAGACAGCTCAATTCAGAGCAGGTGAAGTGATGTGTATATGCTTTGTGTATGTTAACTCTCATTGGCTGTGTTCACACAAGGCTTTTAAATTAAAACAACCACCATTGTTTCAATTTAAAAATAGTCATGTCCAGATAATGTTTTCCTTATTTTGAAATAAGGGGCTTCCTTATTTCGAAATGAAGAAAATCATTTTGATACAATAACACCTAGTTTGTTTTGAAGTAACCCCGTCTGGCTCTGTTATATCGATATGACCCACCCTGGGAGGAAGTTCCACCCCCCTCATCACCCTGGCTAGAGAGCCGATCAGCAACCTGGCCAGGGAGGGAGAGGAGGTGCAGGGGGACCCCCGGGGTCTGGGGTCCAGAAGCCCAGTCCCACAGCTTGCCAGGGCTGCCAGCAGCTAGTGGGGGGGGGGGGTGCAGGTGCCAATCTCACTGGCCCCGGCAGGCCTGGCCCTGCGGCTGCGGGGGGGTCGGGGGGGTGCTGGAGCCTGCTTGCCTCCACAGCCTGGGCTCCACTGCAGCTTGCATGGTGGCTGGTGTGGAGCCGGGGCCAGCTCTAGCACCGGCCACCCTGCGAGCTGCCACAGAGCCCAGGCTGCAGGGTGAGCCAGCTCCAGCCCCAGCTGCCCCCCTCAGCAGCCATGGAGCCCAGGCTGTGGGGGTGAGCAGGCTCTGACAGCCACAGCCCCACCAGCAGTGTCAGACCCTGGCCGGCAGGGCGAGCAGAATTGGGGTGCCTGCACCCCACCGCTTGCCCAGCGGTGAGGACAGGGCTCACAGGGCACCCTGCACCCCTGCTGCTGGGCTGCCGGCAGGCATCCCCCAGCTTCTGGCTGCCTGCAAGGGGCCGGGGGTGATGCTGGTTCCAGCAGCAGGTGGCCAGGGCAGATGTCAGTCCCCAACCCCTGGCCACCTGCAAGCGGCCAAAGGTGATGCTGGCTTCCCCAGCCCTTGGCAGGCTCCTCAGCTTCTGTGAAATTGACCAGGTTGCACAGCCTGCCAGGGGTGGGGAACCCACATCTGCCCTGGCCACTTGTAGGTGGCCAGGAACTGGAGGAGCTGGCATCTGCCCTGGCTGCTTGCAAGCTGCACCCCCCCTGGCCACTTGCAGGTGGCCAGGGGCTGCAGGAACCGACATCAGCCCCAGCCGCTTGCAGGTTACCAGTGGCAGGGGGGACCAGGCGCCCTGACTTCTGCCCCCTCGCCCTGTTGCTGCGAAAGTAGCAGGGAGGAAGGGTGCCCCCCCCATCTCTGACCCCGGGTGCTTTTTTCCTCTGTCACTGGCTCTGCAGAGCCAGTGGCAGGGGATTAGTTGGCAACATGGCCCTGCCAGGGGGCCATGTTTCCACACCTCCCATGCTGTCCCTCTCCTGATTCAAAATAGCAAGTCCTGTGTCAGAACTTGCTATTTCTATTTGGTGTTTTTCCTTATTTTGAGTTAAGTTAATTCAAATTAAGGATTTTATTTTGAAATAACTTATTTTGAAATAATTTAACTTGAAATAAGCCTCTACATGTAGACATAGCCATTAATCCTAGTGAGGAGTATTTTAGGAACTTTGGCTGTGAGGGATGCTGTAAATGTCAGTCATTATCATTTAATTGTGTGGTTTAGTTGACAGATAAAAATCAGCTCATCACAAGTTTTTCCATTACAAATCTCCTTCCAGGTTTTCACTGTGCAGAAGTGTGATTCTAACATAGTAATTAGCTGAACTATTGTAGGAGGATTAGACACCTACTCCTTTCATCCACTCTCATTCATGATATTGCTTTTCTTTCCACCCTGTTTGCTACGCTTAAACCAGCCTGTCACTAACACATACCAAGTGGTCACCGTCACTTTCACTGCTCTCTCTCAAATCCCTCATGTTCAATGCCACTCTTCTCACTCACAATTTCCATCTATTTCTCCATCTTTAAGTATCTCATGAAGTGCAATTTTCTTCCATGAAAGCTCATGCAATAAATAAATATGTTAGTCTTTAAAAATGCCATTAGACGCCTTGTTAATTTCCCTGTACTTTCTCATTTGTCACTGAAATCTCATGGTATTCTATTTACCTCAATAAAGATCGATCTTTGTGGCAGGGGCTTGTCACTTTGTGTACCTTGGAAAGCTAAGTGTATTTATGATGCCAAAAAATAATAGTAATACATCACATTATCTATTCATAGACACAATTGCTGCATCCCTTATGGTGGGCCTGTCTACTCAATGTCTCAACAGACCTTGTGATGGGGATAATTTAAATTCTGTATTTATACAGGAATTTTAGAAGAGGTTAAGGGAGCTAAGCACACAAAGCACAGTTCCTGGTCTATTCTACAAACATAGGTCAACAGAAGCCTCCTTACATTGACCCACAAGGGCTATGTCAATACTACAGGGCTCAGTTAAGTTGACTTTTTAAGGCAACTTAGAGAGGCCATATGGCATTAAGTTGACTTTATAAAGTCAACTTAAGCTAGGAGACCCATTTAAAGGTGACTTAATAAATGGCCCCACTGCACTAAATCGACTTCATGAAGTTAACTTTAATGGCCACATTGTGTTGCCACACCTCCCATGATGCCGTGCCCCTGAAGCGAAATAGCATGCCCACTGTGTGAACATGCTATTTCAATTCCCGCTTTTTTTTCTTATTTTGAAATAACATTTTGTTAATTTGAAATACGTTATTTTGAAATAAGGCGTTATTTCAAAACAAGTTGTTGCGACACAACTTGTTTTGAAATAACCATGTGTGTATGAATACAGCCTAAGAGATTTTTTGGACATAAGCTTTCGTGGGATCCAACCCCAGCTGCAACTGACAAAGTGTGTTGGAGCCCACAAAAGCTTATGCCCAAAGAAATCTGTTAGTCTTTAAGGTGCCACAGGACTCTCATTGTTTTGACTTTTTTTTCTTTCTCCCAACACTCCTTCCTTCCTGGGGTTAGGTACTTCTCTTTGTTTAGAAAGGGTGGGTGGTCTCGCCTCTCCAGGAAAGCTTGTCCATTGTTATATGTATTTTCTCTTGCTGTGTGTTTGCAGCCCTGATTACTTGCTTCTGCTTGAGCCATGTGAAATACATTTGGGGATCTGTTTCATTCTATATACACTTATGATATGCAGGAAACACGATGCCATAACAATAATATACCATATGTCATGAGCATTCAAAAAAGATCGTGCTTGGCATATTTTAAATTAAATTTTACACTTACATTGCAGCCATGAACAGGAAGTCATGCATAGCACATTACAGATGTGCGGGGAGGTGCAACCCATCACAACAGCACAGCAGCATAGGGACCAGGTCTGTACTCAAATGCTTGCAGCATCTGCTTTCTTGCTGCCTCTGTTACACTCATAAGACTGATATCATATAAGGTCACCTAGGGAGACAGTGGAAACTTTTATTGCAAGTTCCATTTCATTGCAAGTGCTCATACAGTAAAAGATAGAGTATGTGATCACCCACCCATGGTGTTCCTCTGCCACGATTTTGCTAACATGCCAGTGATATGGTTGGTGAGGATCAGCATTGACCTCAGAATCTGTTAGCAGCACTGGGGAGGGGGGTGTCCTGTGGTTTTTCATGGCTGCAAACTCTCCCCACTGTTGGCACTGCCTTGTACAAAGATCACAGTTTTGAAGGATTACCACTGGTCCCTGGTCTCAGAGTAATGTCCACGTTGCTGGGGTGGGGAGGGGGTTGTTGTCCATCTGTTCCCCTGTGCTCCTGAAGCAAGTTGCTCACAAGCTGCAATACAAGTGCCATCTCCCATGCTATCAGGCTATATTCACCAGTGCTGGAACTGCAAACCAGTTCATTAAATACCTAAGGAACCTGGTTATTTTCTGGCTTTCACTTAAGTCTAATATGGAGAGTATTTTGTAAGTAGCAACTTTGCACTAGACATTGTATGCACTAACAATGGTTGCCTCGTGCTTCACATGCCTTATAGTGGAAAGCTTGGCCTTCAACACATCCACTGTGTCAGCAGAGAGGCTGCCACTGATTAGAAGGTGGAAGAAGAGAACATCTGATGACATGTTCACTGAGAGAACAAATGTCTCTGGGGCTGCTAACATGGAGCTAAAAGCCTGGAGGCTTTTATTGCCTGAAAAACTGGACATAGACATGGAGAGGACAATAGCATTCCAAGTAAAAGACAATGAGGAAGTTGCAGTATCCAACTCAACATCAAGGGAGGATACGAAGAATAAAAGGCAGCCATTTGAAGACCACTGGTGGGCAGGACTTCTGTGCTTTCACAGAGAATCTGCATTTGTTTCTCCCCTCCCAATTTTATCACTCCATTCCTCAAAAGTGTAATGATTTTTCTCTTCTTTCAGATTCTTTAAGTTTGTGCTATAAAAAGGTCAACATTTTGTAAATCAAATATTCTTTATTCCATTCATGGCAGCTTCAGGAGGGAGAGGAGGTAGAGGGAAGATGGTGCATCAGATGGAAATGTATTGGAAGGCACAACACAGATATGGTGCACTTTATAGTGACATTTCTAAAACAAACATGAAGTCCTGTGGTACTTAAAGGTTAACAAATTTATTAGGGATTTTCTCCCATGAAATCTCATGCACCAAATAAATTTGTTAGTTTTTAAGTGCTACAGGACTCCTTGTTTGTTTTACTGAACTAGATTAACATGGCTGCCCCTTTGAAATTACCAAAACAGGTTTTCAAAGCCTCCTGTAGACTCAGAGTTACCTTCTGGGCTCTTCTTACTGTTGCTCAAAATTAGCTTCCACCCTGCCTGCCTCAGTGCCCCAGGCCTGCAAAAGTTTCTCTTCCCTTATCTCACAGGTATGATGGAGCACACAGCATGCAAAAACAATTGTGGTGATACTGCTTTCACAGAGGTCTAACCTAATAAGCAACTTGCATCAGTGACCCTTTAAATGTCCAAAGGCACGGTCCATCACCATTCTTCATTTGTTCAGCCTATTGTTGAACCACTTCTTACGGCTGCCCAGGTGGCTGGTGTTCTTGAGCTATGGAACGAAGGGTTAGTCTGGATCTCCCAGTATTACTATTGGAATTTCAACATCATCAGTGATTATTTTGCAGTCTGGAAAGAAAGATATTGATTGTAGCTTTCCAAACAGGCTTGTGTTCCTAAAGGTGCATATTGCCCAGAGTCACTGCCCCCTTAGCTGAAGTCAATTAATGACCTTGCATACTTGGACCACAATCTGCAGTGGATTTACCAAATCCAAATTGTTTCCCCTCTGACCAGCAGCAGCCTGGCATTGCCAGCTTCCACAGAGCAATCACCATTCGAGAAGCTTCTCCACTGTCAGAGCAGGTCTCAGGTCTCACTGCTGCACTTCTGGGCTGGGGAAAGTTCCTGGCAGTGACCATCTCTGTTCTGAAGTTCTACAGTCACTGCTCATCCTCCCATAGCTGTATAACAATGCACTCTTCCCACTCAGCACTTCTTTCCTGTGAGCAGAAATGGTATTGCATTGTGATTGGCTGCTGTGCAACTGCCAGCAGCACCTGGGAATTATTCCAGTCTATGGCTTGCAGAAGGGCTTGCAATGTTCTGCACAGCAGCTCCTGTGATGGCTCCTGCCTCAGCACTGGAAATTCTGCAGGATAAGTTGCATGGTGTTTGCAAGATTGTAACAAGAGTTACAGCCCAGCAGGCTTTTGAATGAAGACACAAAAAAGTTTTGAATGATGGTGCAAAAATGGTTGTTTGCCTTTGATATCAAGGTAGGGAAGGAAGGAGGAAACTGCATAATGGAAGGTGGAAGGTGTGTTCTCATTCCCACTTGCAACAATATGTTTGTCCCATGAGGCCTTGCAAGTCCATCCCCAAGCCCCCTGCAGCTATCCATGGTGCACTGCCCTGTGCATTTAGGCAAGCACTACCTGGGAGAATGTACTCCACCAACACAAAGAGTGTAGTGTGGAGAAGCCTAACCTACTTAATTACCATGGTGGCTAGTTGTCAACTTAAATTAATTCTACTTAACTTTGTACTGTTTTTGTAATGTAGACAAGTCCATGGGTGCCTAGCTACCTTTGAAAATCCCAGTTTCAGTAAAGAGGAGCCTGAACCCAAACTCTAGATCTGAATACCCTGCACAGACTAGGGCAACGTTTTAGGTGCTTTAGTTCCATCTTCAAAAGTGACTTAGGAGCCCAGGTCCTGTCTGGGCAGTTAGGTGCTTTGGGAAATCTTACCCTGAATCTTGAAGACTAACCGTATTTTTAGTTTTGAAACTAAAAGAGAATCACTCCCCTTTTCTTGTCTCTAGCAGGCTACCTTTATTGAACTGTATTTTGGAGATGAAGTGGGTGAGTCATTCTGTCAATACAAGAGCATGATCCATTATTGTGTTATGGGACTCCAGGGGATCTGCCTAGAAAACTCATAATAGAAACCAGCCTAGTTTCTGTTACTGACATAAAAGACATTACAATGTAGTGATTACATGCTTGAAGGATTAACATCTTTCTTTTAAAATATCAGACTTGACAACACACATCACTATTGGTGCTTCAGAGTTTCCGTTTATTTGGATTACTAGAAAAAAAATCTTTTCATTTTAGTAGCAGGTGTAAATTGTATGAAGTATGAATAACTATTTCTAATGTTATTGATGGAAATATTACAAAATTGCAATGAATGTTATCTATGATATGCCATCTAAGTTATCATCTAAGAGCTATGATTTGCTAAATATTACAAATGTTTCTATCATCTTTATATTGTAAGTTATGAATATGTGTGATGTATCTCTAGCTAAGACCTGTACTGTGCTATTGGGTGATGCCCAGAGACATATTAACACCCACACTATCTAACCTGCTTGATGATCTATCAAGGGCAATGAGCTATACTATGCCCCCGGGGAGAGAAGCCGGGGCAATAGCTACAAGTTGGCAGAACATGCATTGGATGTCGAGCGCTTTTCCAGCCCATGTGCTGTGACCTATGTTTGGGAAAAGCCACATAGCAAAGGATATAAAATGGAGCTGCACCATCTCTATCTGGGCTTCATGGGTGACAGCTACTGGAAGCAGTAAAAGCAGCAACAGGCCCTGTCATTAACTTCAGTAGAAGCAGGATTGAGCCATCACTGCCTACTGTGCATTTCAGCATTCACAGTTTAGCTGCAACATGTAAGAATCAAGTTTTTTTTTTCCTGTTTAAAATAGAAATATGCTTTCCATTTCTCCAGGCAAAATAGCCCTTTCCCATTCATCTCAAGGAGCTGATGAGGAGTTTCATAGGACTTGAGAGAAGTTTAGCTGTTTGATACAGCCAATGGAACTTCCCCATGTCCTATAAGGAGAGGGCTATGGGCCCCTTGGCATTGTGGTTAAGTCTGTCTTTCTGCCCTCAGCCTCAGGGCAGAGACATCTAGTGGCCAGAATCAATAGCTGCTATCCTGATCATGAGTAGGTGGCCTAACTGCAAGAGTCAGAAGCACTGCCCCACTACTTCTGCCTCTGAGGCAATATGGCATAGGGACCAGGGCCAATAACTGCCCCTATCTCCATGACTAGGTGACCTAGGGGTCTCAAGTCAATGGATCCTCCCTTGTCTTCAGTAATATGACCTGACAGCCAGATTCAACGTTGCATCCCCTGCTTTCAGGGTTGCAATGGTTCTCTCCCAGAATATGATCCAGTGTGCCACTGTGACACCCCCCCCCCCACAATCCTGAACTCAGACTTATCCCACTTTGCCAGGTGACCACTCACTCCTGAGTTAGTCCACACCAGCCTTCTGCATGCAGTTGGTCCCAGGTGTGTGTGACCTCTGGCCACTCAGGTTACAGTCCCAAAGCAAGCACCCCTGTCCAAAAAGACCACATTGGGAACTTCCATCCTACAGGGATTGAGACCCTTTCCCAATCACCATAGTCTCATAGACCCACATCCATCCATTTAACATTGAAATGGATAGCTCAGCCTCACTCATTTACATCGTCTGAAGTCCACACAGCTTTAAATAAAACAAATACTAGTTTATTGATTAGAATATGATTTTAAGTGAGTATATAGCAAATCAATGCACAAGCATTTAATAAAAAAAGTCAAGCATTACCACAAGTAAAAAAAAGGTATAAAATGCATGCATACTACTACAATTATGCTTATCTCACCCAGCCATTCTCTGCCTATTTCTAGTCCTTCTTGTAGATGTTTTAAAATGGAGACCCTCTTGTAAAAAGCTTGGAGCAGTTCAAAGTGTCTGTCTTTGATTCCAAACCTCTCTGCCCCTCACCTTCTTCCTGGGCCAAAGGGCTACAGACAATTAGCTAGTCCCACTATCTGAGTTATCTTCTTCAAGTACTTGCTTGCAACACTGGGAAACAGCTCTGACCATTTCCCTGCTGCTGGAGAACAACTGATTGTCACCTCCCCCCCCCGAGCCAAAAACATGACTCATATCTGTGCACGTACATGATGTTGTGGGTAACCTGATATAACAATAAGGCAGAAAATGTGAAAGGGAACCTTTGCATGGCACATTTGCCATCAAACAACACAATTACACTGCAAAACTGAACAGGAAACTTACATGGATTGTAGCCCATTGTGTATCCACTGACAAGGGTCTAAGGGTCAAAGCCAATAGTTGCCTTTACTTTCAGGGCTGGGTGACCTACTGGCTAGAATCAGTGGAGCCAGCCCTGCCATTGGGACAGTATGGCTTGAGGGCCAGAGTCAACAGCTATCCTTTTGTTCAAGGGTAGGCGGAAAGTCAATGACACTTCCATCTCCATCAGGGCAGCATGGGCTGGGGTCCAATATTGCTCCTAAGTCCAGAGCTGGATGGCCTAGTGGCCTGAGCCAATGGAGTTTTCCTGTCCTTGGGAGGAGCATGGCCTAATGGCCACAGTTAATGGCAAGACCACAATCAATGGGATAGTGTGGCCTAATGTTCAGATTGGAATGGGCTGCCATCTGGGGATTGCTGGCAATCAGTGTGTGGGACCTGCTCTCTCCCTACTTTGCTGGGTACTAGCCCAGGGCCCTGCCAGTCACCCTTAAGTGCCACTGTATCAGCGGGGATGCAGCCATAACACACTGCTTCTTCAGGCCAATAGATGTCCTTTCCCTGGGCCCACTCACTGAAGCTTTCAGCTGGGCATCTTTAGGGTCTCTGCTTCCTTTGGTGGTCACAGCAGCCTGTGAATCCAGCTCCCATGGGACATCTGCGGTCTCCTCTTTTTTCCTGACTGAAGTGTCTGTCACATGTCCTTCTTTGTCAGTGTCCCACTGCAAGTGAGCTGGCACTAGTTGGAGCATGCCCGGCAGGGGCAATGGGGCATGGCATCTGCTGCTGGTTGTATTGACTTAATCTCATCATCTCCAATATGGGGCAAATATAGTTCATTACAGAGGCCTATGAAATGTATAACCTAGTCCTATGCTCTTCTGACTTCTTTCCTTAGCTCTTTGTCTGTGACAAGTTCTTCACTGGTAACAGGGACTGCAGGGAAATTCCAGCAGAAGAACTGCCTGATAGTGTGTAGTGGCTGGTAGCTGAAACATCCTAATTAGCAACAATCACTCTGACACATTTTTTAATATAATTAATGTTAATTGTATTGGTGGCTGTTTTATATAGTTACCTGTTCAGCAAGGATCTGGACTGAGTACAGCTAACTCATTTTACCCAAGCCTCTGAGGAAATAATAGCTTTCTGCATCGAAGTCCTGGGTTGTGTGCTTTCCTTCCAAATGGCCCCTTTTTAGATTAAGAAAAATAACAGCACCAAAAACCATAGTGTGAGGATTTCCTCCGCAAGTGCCTGTAGTAACTTGGAGGACAAACAGCTGCTTTCTTTATGCACAGGAAGAATACTTAAGAGTTTAAAGGTGGAGTACATCAGAAACAAAGGCATAATTCCATAGCTACTACATATTTGTCTTCCAGATGAGGTAATGAAGACTATTCCTTTAAGACAACTGAACACCACTCCAAGCACTCTGAGACGGTCCTAGAACAGGGCAGCCATTAAACATTGTGCCAAATGGCAGAGTCAGATACTTGCATGCTTAGCAGTCTGGTCTTTTTCCAGGGATCTTTAAATGAAGTGGCAAGCCACACCTAAAACTTCTTTCTGTGTTAATTACCTAATAAGTTTTTGCTCATCTGTGCCTGGAGTAGCCACCTGAAAATGCCAAGGTCAGGGATGGCGCCAGAAGAAAAGAAAAGTCTCCCAGAACTTGTGGGTGACCCTGAAATCAGACTTCCCAGCCAGCCACAAAGCAATGCTTCTGATCCCCCACACTAGCCATCAAAAGGATAAAACAAAACAAACTCAGCCAACTTTACTGCATTTCAATTTCTGACTCCCAATCAGCCACTGGGTCTAGTAAAGGAATAAATTATTTAAACTTCATGCTCTTCACCAAAATGGTTCTTCCGACCCTAAAGGATCAGTCATATTACTAGATTAACATAAATTTGGATCTTACCCAAAATATCAGGCTGCCAGCCAATCCTTTAGTAACTAAAACTAAAGGTTTATTATGAAAGTGAAGAAACAAACTGTAAGAGAACTGTTGAAGGATTAAGGCAATGAGCTAGATACAAATGATTTTAAAGGTCCATATATATCAGGTTTCCATTTGATTTGTAACTTATATAGTTCCTTTGGAGTATATCAAGTACCTGGATGCATCTCAGTCCTGTGTTTCACAATTTCGTTTGTTAGAAATCTAGTCCAAAGAAATGAAGTCCAAATAGTCCACGCATAGAGTTTGTTCAAATTCTCCAATGAGAATTAGTAGAGTGATTCCAGGGTGGTACTAGGATCTCAATCTTGCAATCCAAACTTTCCCTTAGAAACTTGGCCAGATATGAGATATAAACGATTAAGCTTGAAGCTTCCTTTACAGTTGAAACAAGATGGATGCTTGTAGATATTTCCTTAAGTGGAGAATAGTAATGCGTGCTGTTTTTTTTTAAGTAAAATGGTCACCTCATAGGCACACATAGTTAATTGGCTGCCTTAGCACAGTCAAAAGACAGTTTACTTTGTTACATCAAAGGTCCATCTAGATGTTAATATTCCCTTTTGACCTTTTAATCAAATAGAACAACAATAATGGACAGGAAAGTAGTTTGTCTACATTGCTAGCCTCTAACAAGGTATATGGAAACAACATCAGATAAGTAGGGACAATATACTTGCATATCCAAACTCTAATTTACTTGTAAGGAATGACCCTCATTACCACTGTGTTTTCCTACAATACAACTTTAAGGGGCCATGTAGTTGCAGAATTGCTCAGCACTTATGGGCCTGGGGTGACCCATACATCACTTGTGAATTTAGAGGTGACAACTCCATTGTCTCTGACCCTTTTTGAAAACATCTAATTCTGGCACCTCTTCATGGCCTGGATCAGTGTTAAAAAACTACAGTTTTCTCAAAACAGCTGAATATTGTCCTGTGAAGACTGTGGCAGAGCTGACAGAAGAGCTTTTGCCCCTTCCCCATTTATACATCACACTGGTTTATAAATCCTTCAGAATTACGAATATGTCTATAACCTAGAAAACACTGAAACAGCAAGTTAGAATAAACAGATGTATGAACTATTTTGGCTGGAGCTTTCAAGCCAGCAGGGCTTCATAGGAGACCAACGAAATTGCAAGGGTCAGTGGTTGAATATTCTGTCCAGGGAAAGAATGAAGGAGACAGGAAAAGACCCCTATAATAAATGATGAAATCATAAGTGCAGGCAGTAGTTGTGAGTTTAGCTGCATAAGTAACTAGACTCTAAGTTAAAGGGGTTCTTCTTCAAGCACTGTTCACATTGTTCAGTTACAGGTGTCTACATGCCACAGTGCACGGTAGCTCGAAAGTCTTTAGCCTTAGCTGTCAGGTCAGGGCACACAGCCAACACCCCGTCTGTGCTGCCATCATGGCTATGTAGGTGAATGTGACCCTGACCCTCCCAGTTCCCTTTTCCACCCTCAGCAATGGTTTCAGATCAGCCAAGAAATAAACAAGTGTCTGTCACCTCTTTTCTGAGACAATTAAAATGCCAGGCTTTAAACCATGTCTGGCGTGTTCTAAAGCATTTCTGCTTGACAATCTTCATGAGAAATGCCTCATGTGCCTCAGTGAGTCTCACCTCAAGGTTAACTGCTCTATCTGACACTCCTTTAAATGCAGGACTTGCAAGGATAGAGAGCTGCACCTATGCACCGTCATGGAGGACTGCGTGCCTGCCTCTGATGCAGTTCAAGCCACTAGTGCTCTGCTGGTGTCCTGGGCTGCTCCTGCACCAGAGCCCGCCCTACACTGACCCCCAGTGCAAAGCTCAAAGCCATGATCAGCATTGTCGTTAGTCCCGTCATGGCACCACTCGCCTCCAGCTCCGCGTTCCCCCTCATCTGAGATGGGACCAGGACTGTCTTTGGTGCTGTCAACTGTGTGAGCCCTAGTGACAGCGTCGGCTCTGTTCCAAGACCTGGCTCTGGTACTGGCGAAGAAAGCCAGGTTGATGGGTAAGCCAGCTTTGGTACCTGGGGAGTGGTCAACACAGGAATCAGCGCCACGCCCAAGCCCAGTGCCGTCCAGCCCCCATCCAGCATCGCTAAATGGTACCGATGATCACTCCGATGGTCACTCTGATCAGCAGTCCTCCCGTGAGCCCTCAGTACCCTGGAGATGGAGGTCCAACTCATCCTCTTCATTGTCTCTGACCACCGTCTGCTCCCATGATTCTCCAAATACCATCTCTGGTACCAGAGAACAGATGAGTAAATGTCATCGGAAATGCTCCCTGACACTTGTACCGATAAGGAAGACAACCCGGGATGGAGGCCATGGCCCAGCTCTCCCCATGAAGCCAAGACTTCCCAGGTGGGCAGGGGTCACTCCTCACCACTCTGTACCATGATCAGCAATTTTTTCAATGACTGGTTGCACAAATGGCTAGACATGACAGCCAATGATAGTTTGACTTCACTGTACCGTTCGGCACCGTCTCTGCCCCAACCTCAGACTCCTTGGATGTTTCCGATGATGAGACAGACCCAGACTTTACACAACATAGTAGATCTCAGACCCCTTTGTCGTCCTCCTCAGACGAGCATACCTTTTGAAGGCCCCGCGCCTATAAAGACGACTCCCACGCCCAGCAGGATTTGGTCCGCTGCATGGCAGCAAACTTGAACATAGAACTAGGGGTGGTCCAGGAAGAAACTGACCCTCCCTTTGACGTAGGGGACACCAGCCAAGGTGTCTGTTCCCCTTCATGAAGGGGTGTACAGAATCTCCAGGGCGCATTGGCAAACCCCACCTTCAATTCTGCCAGTGTCAAAAGCGGCTGATCGCAAGTATCATGGCCATTCAGACAAATTCACATTCCTTTTCCAACACCCCATGCCGGGATCCCTGATGGTGGATGCAGTCAACCAGCAGAAGAGACAGGGCCAACTGAGCTCTACTCCTAAGAGTAAAGAAGCTAAAAAGCTCAACTTGCTGGGCAGAAAGGTCTACGCCACTGCAGCCCTACAGCTGGGTATTTCAAATCACCTGGCCCTTATGGTGAGATATGTCTTCAACCTCTAGAGAGCCATGCAGGAGTTTCTTGACCTTGTCCCCAAGGACTTTCTCAGGGATTATGAGGTGATGGTTGAAAAAGGGGCCTTGGCCTCTAAAGATGCTCTGATGGCTACTTGGGATGCATCAGACACAGCCTCGCATACCATGGCATCTGCCATGGTGATGTGCTGTTTCACCTGGCTCCAGGGCTCGAGCCTGTCCCCACAGATGCAGCTTATCCTCCAGGACCTGCCATTCGAAGGCCGTGTCTTCTTTGCCGAGTCCACAGATACTAAATTGCACAGCATGAAGGACTCACGAGCCACTCTTAGATCACTGGGAATGTACACCCCACAATCTACTCAACACTCTTTGAAACCTCATCAACTCTTGCAACAGCAGCTGCAACAGTTAAAGCAGCAAGTCCAGTTGCAGAGTTCCTTTCCTCGGTCCTACCAATACCCCAACAATAACTCGGGGACTTGGATAAGGATGAAGCACGCTCAAGCAAAGATGGAAAGTCCTACGCCTCACAGTCCAGCAGACGCAGGCAGAGTACAGACCACTCGACAGGGAGGAAGCAGTGCTTTTGCTGGTTACTCCGAGGGCAGCAAACCCACAATCTTTGCCAACTGCCCGCGCTGCTTTCCGCATCACTGGCCCAACATCATAACTGACCAGTGGGTCCTCAAAACAGTCTCAGAAGGGTATCACATACAGTTCCGATCAGCCCCTTGGTCCAGAAAACCACCCCCTCACCCAAACCTCAGGAACTAGATCACCTACTTGAGAGGGAATGCAAGAAGCTTTTCTCCCTCAGGGCCATAGAAAGGGTCCCAAAGCGGGAGTGGGGAAAAGGGTTCTATTCCTAATACTTTCTGGTCCCCTAACCCAATGAGGACCTAAGACCCATTCTAGATCTCAGAGCTTTAAACAGACACATAAGGAAAATGAAGTTCCACATGGTTTCTTTGTCACAGATCATCCCATCTCTGTCTCCTGAGGACAGGTTTGCAGCCCTCGATCTAAAAGATGCTTACTTTCACATAGCAATATGTCCCTGCCACAGGAGGTACTTAAGATTCATCATGGGAGAAATCACTTCCAGTTCACTTTGCTCCCTTTCAGGGTTTTTCTGGCCCCCAGGGTGTTCACAAAGTGCATGGCGCTGGTCGGGGCATTCCAGTACTGTCAAGGCATAAAGATTGACCCCTCCGGACAATTGGTAAATACATGGGGAATTGAGAGCTCAGCTAGAGCACCATTTCAAAGTGGTAACCCACCTATGCAGGTACCTGGGCCTCTGCATAAATTGAGAAAAGTCAAAAATCTGCCCATCCTAAGCCCTAGACTTCATAGGAACTCTCTTAGATGCTCGCAAGGTGAGGGCTTCCCTGTCCACCTCAAGATTTCGGTCCATCTGCACCATCATCAGCTGCAGGAGTCTCAGGTGATCACAGCCCATCGCTGCCTACAGCTGCTCAGGCACATGGCAGCCTTCACCTCTGTGATTCGGATGGCACACCTGAGAATGAGGCCCCCTCCAGGTCTCGTTCTCCACGGTGTTCCACCCACAGAGAGACCCCATATCCAAGGTACCGTCAGTCCCCTGAGACATCCTGGGGACACCACAGATTTGGAAGGACCCCCACTTTGCCATGGGGGGAATTCCCTTTGAATTCCCTAAGGCCCTCGGTGACATTGATAACTGATACCTCGGACTCAGGCTGAGAGTCCTACCTTTCGGGGAGCCTTTCCACTCAGAGACTTTGGTCTCATGCGGACAGGCTTCTTCACATAAATGTGAAGGAACTACGGGCCATCAGATTGGCTTGCACGACCTTCCTGGACAGGATACAGGGCAGGTCGGTCCAGATTCTAACGGACAACACTGCAGCCATGTTCTCTACGAACTGGCAGGGGGGTGTCTGCTCCCCAAATCTCTGCACAGAAGTGTGAAAACTTTGGGAACTAGCCCTGAAATATGATTTCACCCCAGTAGCAGCACATCTACTGGGTGTGGACTACAGGCTGGCAGACTCACTCAGCAGAAATCGTCTAGCGAATCACGAGTGGTTGCTCAACAATACAGTGATTTCTCACTTGATAGGCAAATGGGGAACACTCCAAGTAGACCTGTTTATGACACGGCAGAACCACAAGTGTCAGCAATTTCACTTTCTCAGGGGTCGGGAGGAGGGGTCACTCAATGACTTCTTCCTCATCACTTGGTCAGGGCTCCTAATGTAAGCTTTTCCACTGCTCCTGTTGATACACAGGGTCCTCCTAAAAATCAGGTTGGATGGAGCAAACATGATATTGACAGCTCCAGACTGGGCCAAACAACACTGGTTCTCGCTCCTACAGGACCTGGCCATGGAGACCCCATCCCACCTCCCCTTGTGGGCAGACCTCCTGACACAGGACTAGGGGTGCCTGTGGCACCTGAATCGAGGTCACCTGCATCTGACAGCTTGGAGACTCTCTGGCTCAGCAAGCAGGAAAGATTCTGCTCAGACAGGATTTGGAAGGTCCTGTTTGGTAGTAGAAAACCATCCACCAGGTCCACCTATACAGCCAAATGGAAACGATTTTCCAACTGGGCCTGAGGTAAAGGAGTAAACCCCATACAGGCTCCTTTACACTTACTTCTTGATTATCTGCTAGACCTCAGAGACAAAGGTCTTTCCCTTTCCTCACTGAGAGTCCATCTAGTGGCGATCTCAGCCTTCCATGAAAGGGTGGATGGTGCCCTTGGCTGTGTTCACACGCACAGGGTTATTTCGAAACAAGTTGTGTCGAAACAACTTGTTTCGAAACAACACCTTATTTCGCAATATCTTATTTCGA
>ML682004.1:45921510-45971166 GCA_007922195.1 Podocnemis expansa
ACCTATTGTTCCGAAACAACATGTTCACATGCGTTGTTTCGAAACAAGCGTTTCGAAACAAGGTTGTTTCGTCCCCAAATTGGGTTTAACTTGTTTCGAAACAACTGTGCGTCGTGTGAACATGGTTTTTTTTGTTTCGAAACAACGAGGGGGTTGGGGGGATTCCTTCCCAACATGACATATAGTTATCAGCTAAACCATGAGCATGTGGGCAAGACTCACCAGTCAGACACCCAGAAAAAATTCTCTGTAGTAACTCAGAACTCATTCCATCTATTATCCCATCACAGGCTACTGGGGATATTTACCACTAGTAGTGAAAGATCAGTTAATTGCCAGATTAGATTGTCCCATCTGTTGGAGGCCCAGTGAAATATAAGTGGCCCAAACACTGCCCTATAGGTCTAGCACAGCTTTAGTTGCTTGCTTAGGTATTCTGAACCCTGTAGTATGACATCTTCTGGTTGGCAGAGATGGATAGGTTCACTGAATAAACTTGCATATGTCTCAGTTTCTGCATACCATGGTGTTATGTTCCCCTCCTGCTGTCTGGTGTGATGTGCTGCTGTGTCTTCCTGATCACCAGCTCCCGAACCCCAACTTACCCCGCTTTACCAGGTGGCCACCCACTCCTGCTTCAGTCCACACCAGCCTCCTGTGTGCACTCTCCAGCCACTCAGGGGACACTCCCCAAGCAAGCATCCCTAGCCCCCAAATACCACACTGCATGGATCAGGACCCTTCCCCAATCACTGTAGGCTCATATGCCACAGCTCATCAGTTTATCAAAGAAACTGAAAATGTAACCAGCTTTTGCTCCCTCATCCTCTCTAAAATCCACACAGCTTTAGATAAAACAAACACTAGTTTATTGATTAGAACATGATTTTAAGTGAATATCTATCAAATCATTCATTTAATAAAGCAGTCAGAAGTTACCACAAGCAAATAAAAGATAAATCACAATCTAACATAACATCACTCCTACAGTTATGCTCTGCTCATCACTCGTATTCAGACATGATAGTTTTGGAGCCAGTCTCTGCCCTCCATGGGCAGGGCCAGATCCTTCTTGTAGATGGAGATGTTTTGAGATTGGGTTTCTTTGAAAAAAAAGCCTCTAGCATTTCAAAGTCTCTCCTTTTCACACACGCCCCCCCCCTTCCCTCCTTCTGCTTGCTCCCAGGTGATTCTCTTTGGTCAGAAAGAGCAGCAAAACTCACCCTCTCTGGCCAAGGTGCCACAGACATTTAGCTAGTCCATTGCCATCATTATTTTCTCTGGATGTGTGCTCACATCGCTGACTGGGAGACAGTTTTGATGATCTGCCTTCCTCCTCTCTGCCAAAGCCATGCAAAATTATCTTGACCGACCCTGTTTCTACCCCTCTTGAGCCAAGGAGCTACAGTTACTTAGTTAGTCCATTGGTCTATTATGCATATCTTTGTTGGATGTGCTGGTTGCAGCTCTGATTCCTTGCTTCCACTTAAGCCATATGAAATACAATTGGGGACATGCTTCATATAAGTACACATTTGCTGTTGCAGGAAACATGCTAGCATAACAATAATTTTAGAGTATGTTCTGAGCATTCAAAGACACCTAACATCTCTTTATTTCTACTGGAAATACCTCACCTCATGAATATTAGGACCGCAGTAGCTTTTTTTGCAGACACATCACATTGGCAGATCATAGTCATCTTGTGATCAGTTAGTACACCCAGGTCCTTTTCTGTCACTTCCAACTGATGCATCACAAGTTTATATAATTTTTTTTTGTTATTAGTCCTTAAATGCATAAACTTACACTTCCCACTGTTCAGTTTCATCCTATGTCTATTACCCCAGTATACAAGGTAATCCAAATCTTCTTCTTTGATATCCCAGATTTTCTCCATATTAATCTTGCCTCCCAACTTTGTGTCAGCCATAAACTTTACTAGCACAATTCCACTTTTTATGTCGGGGTGGACAATATACAGCCCACATGCCAGATATGGCCCACCTGAGGTCTCTGTTCAGCTTGCCCCCACCCAGCCAGCTCCCCTCCACCCCCTTCCCCCCATACCAGCTCTGCACCATTTCAGGTTTGTCTCTCATCATCCCCTGGCCAGTTCTGTGACGCCAACCCCAGCCAGCTCTCCATTGCCCCCTTCTGCCTCCCCTCTGGCTGGTTCTGCACCATCCCCCCTCCAGCTGTCCCCTATCCCCTTCTGTCTCCCCTCCAGCTGGCTCTACACCACCCTCTACTCTCCACATCGCCTCTGGCCCTGGGGCTGGCTCTCTGCCATCACCCCCCCCCCAACGAAGCTGTGAATATTATTACTCACACCTGTTTTATGCCAAGGTCAGTAATAAAAAAGGTTAAATAAGATTGATCTCAAGCCTGATCCCTGAAGAATACCACTAGGAACCTCCATTCAGCCTGATAGTGCTTATATCTGAAATTTTAAAAGTATTCTCTGGTAAGAAGTAAACCTAAAATCAAGTTATTTATTTTATTTAATTCATTTTGTTTACATTTGACAGTACTTTACAGGTGGTCCATTTCACTGTTCATCTTATATGTACAGATGGATTGCTCCGCCTTTTGATTTTATCTTTCACACAGCATCGGGAGGGCAGGTGAGAAATAGGTACATTTACCCCATAAAACTTAGCTGGGGGATTCAGGGATAGGTGTAGCACCTGAAACTGGTATTACCTTATTGCCAGCACTGGACTTCATTTCTGTAGACTAAATGGCTATATCTACATATACAATTTTAGTTTGGACTTGCTAATCCAAACTAAAATAGTCTGAGGTTAGTCGAAACTAACCTCAGGCTAGTTCAAATTAACTGCTGCTTTTTAGTTTGAACTAGCAGCGTGTTCTAGTTTGAACTAAAGCTTTAGTTCAAACTAGAACGTGCAGCTAGTTTGAACTAATGGCTTAGTTTGAACTTTATTAGTTTGAACTAGCTATTACTCTGAGTCTTGCCTGTGCTTAGTTAAAGGTCAAACTAAGCATGGAAGTCTGAACTAGCCACCTGGTTTTACTAGTTTGGATTAAGCTTTGCCTAGTCTGAACTGAGAAATTTCTTAGGCTATGTCTACATGTACATCGTTATTTCAAAATAAGTTATTTCAAAATGAGTTATTTTGAAATAAAGGCCTTATTTTGAAATAAGTTAATTCGAATTAAGGGAAAAGCTCAAAGCGAAAGAGCATGTCTAAACTCAGGACTTGTTATTTCGCTTTAGGAGAGGGGCACCCATGGGAGGTGTGGCAACATGGCCCCCTCCCTGGGCCATGCCCCCACCCAATATAGGCTAAAAGGAAGGCACGCTGGGAAGGAGAAGGGCAAAAGTGTTCTCTCAAAATAATGGTTATTTTGAAATAACACATCCAAACAGTGTTATTTCAAAATAACCATTTGGAAATAACAGCCGTTTCGCTTTAAAGGAGGTTTAAGCTATTTTGAAATGATGACTCTTATTTTGAAATGACAGAGTCTGTCATTTTGAAATAAGAATACGTCATGTGGACCTAATCTCTTTTATTTCAAAATAACCAGTGTTATTTTGAAATAAAAGAGACGTGTGGACATACCCTTAGTTCAGACTAGGCAAAGCCTAGTGTGGCCATGGGCCAAATTAGTCCAGATTAAGCTTGCTTAGTCTGGACTAATTTGGCAGTGTAGGCATAGCCAATAAATCTAATTCCCTCAGCTTTTCCTCATAAGTAATGTGCTCCACCTCCCAATCATTTTTTTTTACCCTCCCGTGAATTCTCTGCAGTTTCTTCAAATGCTTTCCACAGTGAGGACCCAAAACTGGACAAAGTACTCTTGATGTGGCCTCACTAGTTCCAAACAGAGGGGAATAATCATTTCCATTGATCTGCTGGCAATGTTCCTACTAATGCAGCCTACTACATCATTAGCCTTCTTAGCAATAAAGGCAGGATGTTGACTCATATCCAGCTTCTTGTCCAGTTTAATACCCTGGTCTTTCACTGGAAAATTGCTGCCTAGTCAGAAGGAAGAGGAGGAGGAGGCATTCTATGGACTACTAGCAGAAGTTGCCAGATCACAGGGCCTGGTTCTCATGGGAAACTTCAATTATCCTGACATCTGCTGGGAGGGCAATACAGCAGTGCACAGGCAATCCAGGAAGTTTCTGGAGAGTGTTGGGGACAATTTACAAATGCTGAAGGAACCAATTAGGGGCCTTGAACCTCTTGACCTGCTGCTCACAAACAGAAGATTTGATCCAAGAACTAGACATGAATGGCAACCTGGGCAGCAGTGACCATGAGTTGGTAGAGTTCAAGATGCTGATTAATGGAAAAAAGGAAAGAAGCAAAACACAGACCCTGGACTTCAGAAAAGCAGATTTTGACTCCCTTAGGGAGCAGATGGGCAGGATCCCTTGGGAGGCTGATCTGAAGGGGAAAGAAGTCCAAGAGAGCTGGCTGTATTTTAAAGAAACCCTGCTAATTCCTACCATTCCTATGAGCAGAAAGAACAGCAAATGTGGAAGGTGTCCAGTGTGGCTTAACAGAGAACTCTACAATGAGCTGAAACATAAAGAGGAAGCTTACATGAAGTGGAAGCTTGGACAGATGAGTAGGGAGGCATATAGAGATATTGCTCGGTTCTGCAGGAATAAAATCCAAAAGGCCAAAGGACAATTGGAGTTGCAGCTAGCAAGGGATGTGAAGGATAGCAGGAAAGGATTCTACAAGTATGTCAATAACAAGAAGAGGATCAGGGATGGTGTAGGTCCGTTAGTGAATGGGGCAGGTATCCTCATGGTGGGGGATGCAGAAAAGGCTGAAGTGCTCAATGCTTTTTTTTACTTCAGTCTTTACAGGGAGGGCCAGCTTCCAGCCCACTAAACTGGGTACAGCAGGTTGAAGAGAAGAAAAGAGGCCCTTGGTGATGGAAGGTCAGGTTAGGGACTACTTAAAGAAGCTGGATGTGCACAATTCTATTGGGGCCAAATGAGCTGCATCTGAGGGTGCTGAGCCAGTTGGCCGATGAGTTAGCAGAATGGGGGAAGTGCCAGAAGACTGGAAAAAAGTAAATATAGTACCTATCTTCAGGAAACAAAAAAAAGGAGGATCCAGGGAATTACAGACCAGTCAGCCTCACTTCAATCCCTGGAAAAATCATGGAGCAGGTTCTCAAAGAAGTCATCCTGAAACACTTGGATCAAAATCGAGTGATCAGGAACAGTCAGCATGGATTCACCAAGGGTAAATCATTCCTGACCAACCTCATTGCCTTCTATAATGAGATGGCTGGATTTGTGGGTGCAGGAGGAGTCATTGACGTGATATACCTTGACTTTAGCAGGCTTTTGATACAGTTTCCCACAGTATTCTTGTTGGCAAGTTAAGGAAGCATGAGCTGGATGTGTGGACTGTAAGGTGGACAGGAAACTGGCTAGATCAATGGTTTTAGCGAGTAGGAATCAATTGCTCAATGTCTAGTTGGCAAACAGTAATGAGTGGTGTGTCCCAGGGGTCTGTCCTGAGGCGGTCCTGTTCAGCATTTTCACTAATGATCTGGATGATGGAATAGATTGCACACTCAGTAAATTTGCAAATTACACTAAGCTAGGGGCAATGGTAGACACGCTGGAGGGCAGGGACAAGATTCAGGGAGACCTAGACAAATTGGAGCAGTGGGTCAAAGGAAATCTCATGAGGTTTGTGACCCAGGCCTCCTGGGATAACGTTCTGAATGTGCCAAAATCAAATCAAGCTGCAAAACCAGGGGCCAAACCCCTAAACCATTGACGGGGGTACTTAAACCAGTCTCCCAGTCAGTAACAAAACATGCTCCTGATTCCCCACTCTGGTCTTCACCAAGCATGACAAAATAGAAACAGCCCCCTTTATGGACATCAGCTCCTATTGTCCCCTCAGCCACTGGGTCTCTTAAAGAAATAGGTTCTCCTGACCCCAAAGGGCCAGCCACATCACCCAGAACAAGATAGGCTTGGCTTTTACCCAAAATACCATGCTGCCAGCCAATCCTTTTGTAACTACAACTAAAGGTTTGATGTAAAAGGTAAACAAATAAAATATGAAAGATGTTAAAGGGTCAAAGTGAATCACATACATACAAATGATTTACAATCCATAGAAAACAAATCCTTGAAGATCTTGTAGTTTGCAAGGTAGGCCCACTCGTCTGGTGTGCACCCAGCAGCAGCAGCTGGGTGGGTCTTAGTCCTTTGTTCAGTCCCAGAAGAATAATTCCAGAGAAGGGTGTTGGCTGCAGACAGACTAAAGACTGAAGACTAAAGACAAAATGGAGATGGGTCCCTTGCCTTTTATCTCAGAGTCCTTGCCAGATCAAACTGGAGGTAAGCCACATGGTCAATCTCGGTAACTGGTCAAACAGGTTTCCTCTTGGGCCCACTGTAGCTGGGAGCCCCTCCTGATGGGCAATTAGCATGAAAAGAGTTTGCAGATGCGCAGTCTGGGATTGCCTCAGCTCAAACAACTTGGAACACATATAAAACGAATAAGATTCCTAATTTCTAGTACAAATATGATTCCAACATGTGAATCATATAATCATTCCTAGCAAATTACAGCCTTTCTATAGATACCAAACATGGCATATCACATATGGATTATTGTAAATATAAAATATTGATACAAAAATAATCATAAACAGTCCCCTAGACCCAGACAGCATCACAAGGTTCAACAAGGACAAGTACGAAATCCTGCACTTGGGATGGAAAAAGGCCATGCACTGCTACAGGCTGGCAGCAATCAACTAAGTAGCAGCACTGTAGAAAAGGACCAGGGGGTTATGGTGGATGGGAAGCTGGCTATAAGTCAACAGTGTGGTCTTGTTGCCAAAAAGGCCAATGGCATACTGGGCTGCTTTAGTAGGAGTGTTGTCAGCAGATTGAGGGATCTGATTTGTCCTCTCTATTTGGCACTGCTGAGGCCGCATCTGGAATACTGTGTTCAGTTTTGGGCATCCCACTATGAAAAAGACATGGACAAATTAGAAAGAGTTCAGCAGAGGGCAACAAAAATGATCAAGGGGCTAGGGCACAAGACTCATGAAGAGAGACTGAGGGAACCTGGGCTTATTTAGCCTGCAGAAGAGAAGACTGGGAGGGATTTGATAGCAACCTTCAACTACTTGAAGAGGTGCTCCAAGCAGGAGGGAGCTCGGCTGTTCTCATTAGTAACAGAGGACAGAACAAGGAGCAATGATTTTAAGTTACAGCTGTGGAGGTTGAGGTTGGATATTAGGAAAAACTCTCTTACTAGGAGGGTGGTGAAGCACTGGAATGGGTTACCTAGGGAGGTGGTGAGATCTCCATCTTTGGAGATATTTAAGGCTCAGTTAGACAAAACCCTGGCTGGGATGATTTCATGAGAATGGGCCTGCTTTTTCGCAGGTGGTTGGACTACATGACTTCATGAGGCCCCTTCTAACCCTATGATTCCATTCTACGACTCTGTACTTATCCTTGTTAAATGTCATCAGATTTATTTTTGACCAGTCCTTCAATTCGTCTAGGTCACATCACTCCGTATCCTACCCCTACTCTTCAGTGTATCTACCATTCCCCACAGCTTACAGTCATCTGCAAACGACCTCATCTTTCAGATCATTAACAAAGATGTAGAACAAATGTGCCTCAGCATCGAAACGTGAGACACGCTGCCTGTTACCAGCTCCCAACCAGACATCAAACCATTGATCGCTACCAGTTGTCATGCTAGGCCTGAGAGAAGGCCAAGCCATCTTGTAAAATATATGACCCAAATCTAAACTTGAAAGGCATATTATAGGAAATACAATGATAGTGGTACAAGTAGCCTAGGGCTTTGATGTGCATGTGTATCATTAGTGGTTTCTTGATGATGTTTACATATATCCTGTTAGAGGTTAGCAAGGTAAATGAATGGCTTCCCTATCTGTTACTATTGTTCTGTTGGAAGGGGCCAAAAGGGAACATTAACATCTAAGAGGACCTTTAATGTACCAATGTAAACTGTCTGTTAAAGGTGCTAATACAGCTAATTACCTGTGGTGCCGAGGAGGTGAAGGATTTACTTCAAAGGACAATATACATGACTATTGTCTACTTCAGGAAGTACTGGGAACTCTCGTCAAACCCCTCATGAGGAAATGACCTGCAAATGCCCACCTTGCTACAGCTATAAAAGGAAGTTGGGAATATAATCCCTTTATCTCACATCTCTCCAAGTTTCTCAGGGAAAGTTTGGGCTGCAAGATTGAGATCCCAGCCAGCACTGGCCTGGAATCACCTGCTAAATCTCAGAGGAGAATTAGAATGAATTCTACACCTGGACTATTTCGCATCTATTCCTTGAAATTGGATTTCTAATAAGTGAAGCTGTGAAACAAGGATTTAAACCCATCTAGGTAAGGGATGTATGCCTAAGACTTGGAAACTTCGAATTCTGCTGGAAACTTGATATATTGGACTTTCAAATCAATCTATGTATGTGGTCACTTTAACTCTTTAGCAGTACTCTCATAGTCTTTCTTTCTTTCTTTCCTTTGTATAATAAGCCTTTAGTTTTAGTTACTAAAGGATTGCCTGGCAGTGTGATAGTGGGTAAGAGCCAAACATCTGCTTTTCTGTGTAATGTGGTTGGCTAATCTTTAGGGGTCAGAAGAAACCTTTCTGGGTAAAGAACTTGGAGTTTTAAACAACTTTTCTCTTTACCAGACTGTACTAGGGACCAGTGACTGAAATGTAGTAAAGGGTGCTAAGTATATTTTAGGGTGGCTTTTTGATATCCAGGTCAGGGATCAGAAGCACTGCTTGGCTATGTCTACAGCTAAACTCTTAGTTCAGACTTGCTTAGGACAAACTAAGTAGTTCAAAGTTAGTTCAAACTAACAGCAGTTTTTTAGTTCAAACTTTTAGTTCAAACTAGCTGTGCTTTTTTTAGTTCAAACTAATTAAAAGTTAATTTGAACTAAAAAACACACTTAGTTTGAACTAACCACTAGTTTGAACTCATTTAGTTTGAACTAGCATGACTATGTCGTGCTAGTTCTAACTAAATTTCAAAATATGTTTGAACAAAGTGGGTAGTTTGGGCTTACCAGCCGAACTAACTAGTTTGAACTAAGCTTTTTTAGTTCGAACAAGGTAAAGCCTAGTATAGACAGGGTTCAAAATAGTTTGAAATAAGGCTCCTTAATTTGAACTAATTTGCTAGTGTAGACATAGCCAAATAGCACAAACCTATTTCTAACTTCTATTACAGTTATACCACCTACATATAAACCATATAATGATTCTGAGCAGATTACAACTCTTCTATTGGTACCAAACATGGCTCATCACATACTGATTATTACATATATGAAATAGTAATACAACAGATAATCATAAACAATCCTCTAAACCCAGACAGCATCACAGATGGTATAAAAAGCTTTGCTAAAGTCAAGATATAACACACACATTGCCTTTCCCATATCTACAGATTCAAACATCTCATTGTAGAAGGATCAAGCTAGTCAGGTATGACTTGCCCTTGGTGAATTCATGTTGATTATGCCTGATCACCTTCCTCTTTTCCAAGCACCTCAAAATGGATTTATGGAGGAACCGCTCAAGGATTTTTCCAGTGACTAAGGTGAGGTTGACTGGTCTGTAATTTCCTGGTTCCTCCTTTGTCCCTTTTTTAGATGATGGGCTCTATATTTGCATTTACAGATTGCCCAGGACCTGCCCAGTCAACATGAATTTTCAAAGATAATGGCCAATGGCTCTGCAGTCACGTCAGCCAGCTCCCTCACCAATCTCAGATGCACTGCATCCGGACCTATGGACTTCGCATATCCAGCAGTTCTAAATAGCCTTGAACCTGCTCTTTCAGTACTGAAAGCTGCTCACCTCCTTTCCATTCTGTGCTGCCCAGTGCAGTAGTCTGGGAGCTGACCATGTCGCTGATGACAGAAGCAAAGAAAGCACTGAGTACTTCAGATTTTTCTATATCATCCATCACTAGGTTGCCTCCCTCATTCTGTAAGGGTTCTACAGTTTGTCTGACCTTCAGGGATAAAAGCACTGTTCTGCCTTACAAGGGTGTTGTGATGACAAATGGGTTAAAAATTATAAGATGCTCAGACACTATGATAATACTGACCCATAGACATATCTTAGAGGCCATGGCTACTCTAAAAAGTTAGGTCAATCCAGCTACAATTGCCAGGGGACATGAAAAATCCACACCCCTGAATGATGTAGCTAAACTGATCTAAGCCTTGGGTAGATATTTCTAGGTTGATGGATGAATTTTTGATCAACCACGCTACATCCCCTTGGGGAGGTGATTACACACACTGGAGAACCCTTCACTTCATCGTAAGATCTACACTGTAGTGGGACAGTGGCATAGTGGCAGCACTGCAGCTTAGGTGCTGTAGCAGTTTAAATGTAGACATAGCCTTTGACAGATAGATAGATAGAATATGATTGTTTAACCTGGGCTACATTTAATGATCCTTAATGACATGGACATGTTTAAATCAATCAGAAGTAGAAAGATGGGGTTTGAGGCATAATCCACCATCTAAATCGGAAATCCTAAAGTATGTATACACTGCAATAAAACACATGTGGCTAAGCCAGGAAGGTGCCAGAACCTGAGCCTGAATGCCTACACTTCAATTTCATAGAACCAGACTGAGCCATACTGGGTATGTCTACACTGGAGCCTTAGGTCAACTTAACCTCCCTTAAGTTTACCTAAGGAAAGCTCTGTCCACATTGGGAATTTATAAAGTTAACCTTAGTGCTTCTTTACATTGACTTAATAACACCATTTCTTAAGGTGCTTAAATTGACCTTATTAATGCTTAAATTGACCTTATTAAGTTGATTTAAGCCAGTGTGGACAGGGCATAGCCCTTAAATCAATTTAATAAGGTCAATTTAAGTGTTAAGTCAACCTAGCAGCTGCCAGTATGGATGTGGACAGTCTACAGGAGTTTTGAATGTGGCTGCTCTAAGTCAACTTAACAAGGTTGAAAGTCGACCTTGTTAAGTCGACTTAACAGAGCCTTCATTGTAGACATACCCACTGTTAGTTGGAATGGCACAGTAACAATATCTATTGCCTGTCCTCTAGCACAGTGGTTTTCAAAACATGGGTTGGGACCCAGTACTTGGTTGCAGACCCTCAGGTACTGTGTCATGGTGACCCCTGCTGCCACTACCAGCAGACTGAATGCATTGCTCAAAGATGCAATTGTTTGGTTGTGGGCATAAATTATTTTTCAACTGGGTCCCAAGGAAAAAAAGTTTGAAAACCACTGCTCTAGCAAATAAGTAATTTTTGATTCAAGTGTTTCAACTGGGTATCAGAATGGGATGGGGTTCCTATAACACCTTCAGGCTCCCCATGCACTTTAGAGAAACATTAGACAATCTGACAAACTAGAGGGATTGTGTGACTCCAGGATTAGTTCCCAAATAAATCTGTTAGTCTTTAAATGCCACAGGATTCCTTGTGAGTTTGGGGTTTTTTTGGGGGGGGGGTTGGTTTTTTTTTGGGGGGGGGTGTTTCCCCTCCAGGATTAGCAACATCAAACCGTAACTTGCATTGATCATTAGTCTGAATATGGGCCACATCAGCATTGACCAAAAACAGCCAACCAGATGATGTCTCTCCTCTAATAGGTGTGCTCCCAGTCTATTCCAAGTGCTGAAGTGTCCCCGTTACAAAAGTCACCACTCCCACGTGCACAAATTGACATCCTGTTTTCAGTCTCAGCAAGGAGAACGAGGCATCAATGGGCAATGGAGACTGACCACTTCTTTTCCACCGGCAGTAGCCCAATAGTAAGGCACACAAGAGCAGGATGTGACAAAAAAAAAAAAAAAAGCTTGCACTGTCCTCTGCCTAGTAGGTATGGATGACAGGAAAATCAGTCTCTATAGCTATCCGTCTTTTGCCAACACTAGAATCCACTGTCAAATATACAAAACTATGACTGAAATAAGTCCCAAGGGTTTGGAAAATGCTTCTCCTGTGAAGTAGTTAGTTTGTTGAATGAAGTACCTTTCTCTCTTGAAGAAGGTCCTATCCCTGATAGATTTTCAGTCTGTCACTCTTTTTCTAAGAGGATTTAGAAGGCCAATTCTAAACATTTTCCTCCTGAAGCACTCAGTGGCTATGTCTATGCTGGGGGACCCTGGGAAGTCGACTTAACAAGATAGACTTTAAGGGTCTGTTCACATAGCATTCTTATTTCGAAACAACAAGGTTGTTTTGAAATAAGAAATGCCATGGCCACACGTTGCACGGCCATTTCAAAACAAGCAAACCACTTGTTTCGAAATGGCCGCCGTTCTTTCGGAACGGCTTAAACATGGTTTCCCGGTGAAACAAGGTTGTTTCGAAACAGCTCATTTCGAAACAGCCCTGTGCGGACATGTTGTTTCAGAACAAAGTGTTCTGAAACAACATGTGACCTTCCAGAAACAACATGTGACCCCCTCAGCACCCTGGCCAGGGAACCCTCAGCACCCTGGCCAGGGAACCCTCAGCACCCTGGCCAGGGTGCTGAGGGGTGTCCTTTGGCTGGCAGAGGGGGGCTGCAGGCACCCGCGGGGTGAAGCGCAGCCACGCACCTCACCCCGCGGGCTTCTGCAGGGGGCTGCAGGCACCCACAGGGTGAAGCAGATCCGCGCGCCTCACCCCACGGGCTTTAAACCCCGGGCTGCCAGGAAACGCTGCCGCAGGGTCGGGGGCATCCCGCTCAGCCCCCCCCCCTGCAACGGCCGGGGTGAGAGCAGCCCTGGGAATCCCCAACGCAGCCACTCCTGCCGGGGACAGGGCTGGGGATACCTCAGGTATCCCCGGACCCGCCCCCAGCAGGAGCGGGGTGCCGGGGAATACCCGGGCTGCGCTCACCCTGGCCCTTGCAGCGGGGAGGGGGGCTGAATGGGACGCCTCCAACCCTGCGGCAGTGTTTCCGGGCAGCCCGGGGTTTAATGCCTGTGGGGTGAGAAGCACAGCTCCGCTTCACCCGGTGGGTGCCTGCAGCCCTCTGCAGACACCCATGGGGTGAGGCGTGTGGCTGCGCTTCACTCCGCGGGTGCCTGCAGCCCCCTGCAGACACCCGCAGGGTGAGGCGGGCAGCTCCGCTTCACCCCGTGGGTGCCTGCTGCCCCCTCCCCAAGTGAAATAGCATGTGGACATGCTATTTTGCACCCTTATTTCAAAGACACTGTTTTTGTCTTTCGAAATAAGGTATTTCGAAATAAAGAGTTATTTTGAAACAGCTTGTTTTGAAACATCTTGTTTCAAAACAAGCCCTCTGTGTGTGAACATAGCCTAAGACAACCTTGTTAAGTCAGCTTCAGGGTATATCTGCACTAGACACAGTGTAGACATAACCAGGAGCACCCTACCCTCTACCCCATGTCTGGTCCCATTTGGGCCCCCTGTGAAATTGACTAGACTCTGAGCTTCCTACCACTCCGGCAAAGAGCACTGGGCCAGATGGGGCTCCATGCCCATTGCTGGGTGAGGAAGGGTGGTGGGGAGGGGTAGGAACCAGCTCCTAGCCCCCACAGCCTTCAGCAACAGGCTGGGAGCCCGATCAATCAGTAGGGGCTGGCAGCTCACTTGTGCCCTGGCTGCTTGCAAGCAGCTAGGAGTGTGGGGAGCCAGCATCTTCCCTGGCTTCTTGTAGGGAACCAGGGGACCAGCCAGCTCCCTGGACCCCTTGCCTCTTCCAAGTGGCCAGGGCAGGAGTGAGATGCCAGCACACGCCAACAGCAGAGAGGGGATAGAAGCTGGATCTAACCCCCATTTGCTTAAGTCGACTTAATAATTTCTAAATATAGACAAGGCTTTGTTTAAGTCCCCTTAAAGGGCTGTAAGTTGACTTAAGCCCATAGAGTAGACATAGACTATGAGAGCCTTGGCAGAACCAAAGGAAGGGGCCTACCAGCAGTCTAAACAGGCTTCCTCCATTGGTGTTCCTGGGAGCTGCAATTCAGCTCCTAGCTCTCAGGCCTGCTCTTCAAAGACACCTTCCTCGAGTCTTTCTCTACCCACTCACATGAAAGCAGCTGGAAGGAACATCAGTTCCACATTAAACAAAGGCCGAGGCCTAGATGTACTCAGGCTATTTGGCCAGAGGGTAGATTGAGCTGCAAATCGGGCTCTTCTAACATTTCATCAAAACCTGGTCTCTGAATCCACATCTCACAGGATGCACATCTGTGCAACAATGTTCCCCCTAAGAGCCTGAGGCAGCTGAGCAACTCACATTGCTCATTGCACGCCCACCCCGCCGCGGGTCTGAGCCTGCCAGCCCCTCTGCCAGACCGATCCCCTCCTCCCACCCTAGCCTGCTCCCCCAATAACCCCCAACCATCCCAACCCCTCCCCAGAGTCTTACCCAGACGCTGGAACGGCATGGCCAAGCCGCAGCTCCTGGGGCTGGAGAAGCACTAACGAAGCATGCTCAGACATTCTGGGCATGTTCCATTAGAGCTTCTCTGAGCGGGAGTTTTAATAACTCCCAGCTCCACAGGCGCTCACAGCCAGGACTCTGGCTGCTGGCACTGTGTGGCCGGCAGTGTTTCCTGCGCTGAGCAGCTGTGGTGGTCTGCACAGCCGTGCAGCTTACAGGGAACATTGCGTGCACCCTCGGTTATGATCTATATGATTTTCCTGTTCACTTGTACACTGTGATTGTATGAATTGTTGCCAGTTACACCATGAAATGTTTCTTTAGGGATGCTCATAACTTATTCTACATGATTATCATGTTTCTTGTAGCATTATTCATTTGCACAGAAGTAAAGTGTGCTTTCCTTGGCTCAGGGAAGTGGGACGCAGACAGAGCTCTCTCCCAGCAGCAAGCAAGCAAGTAAGTACCTGGAGGAGGCCACAAAGATACAATAATTGAGTTCCCTGGCCCCAACCAAAGGGTACACCTACACTGGAGCCTTAGGTCAACTTAACAAAGTTTAAGTCAAACTACAGACCTGCTACCAACTACATTGGGCTTTCATTAAGTCAACTGAAGCACTTCCTTAAGTCAATTTAGTAACCCCACCTCTTAAGGTTGACTTAATGGTTAAGTCAACCTTACTAAATTGATTTAAGCCATGTAGGTGGGGAATAGCACTTAAATTGACTTAATTGGCCTCCAGGTCCCCTCCCCAATTTCCTGGCTACCAGGAAGGGACGACCTAGCACCTGCCAGTGTGGACGCAGGCACTTGACAGGAGTTTTCAGTGTGGACGTTCTAAGTAGTCTTAACAGGGTCAACTTTAAGTCAATTTAAAGTCCACCTTGTTAAGTCGACTTAATAGATTCTCCAGTATAGACATACCCAAAGAGATTATCTCTGTCCAGAAAGGGAGGTGTCAGGGGAGTTTTGGAACAAAGGCCGAGACTTAGAAGGATTGGGGGGTTTTGGCCAAGGAATCTCCATCTTGAAATAACTTCAAGCAAGCTCTGGGCCCTACCTGGTCTCAGGCGGAGACTAACGGTACAAACATGTGACAGCCAAACACCTTGAACATAAACTTGGATTATGAGTTTAGTTTAGTTTAGGTAGAGATATTAGGTTAGTATGCGTGTTTTACCTTTTATTTCCTTGTGGTCACTTCTGACTCATTTATATTGTGATCCTGCCATGATTGCCATATTCTCACTTAGAATTATAATCTGATCAATAAACTAGTAGTTGTTTTATCTAAAGCTATATGGTCTTTAGAGTGTATGAGAGAGGAAGGTTGAGCATGATTGATTTCTTTGTCAAATGGACAGGACTTGAGTGTAAGGTGATTGGCAGTGGGTGCCAATCTTGTAGACCAGGGACCTCAAACATGTGGCCCACAGGCCAAATGGGACCCCTAAAGCTATTTCCTGCATCCCGCAACAACATTATGGTTACCGATATTTTCAATATCATTGTATGGAAAGGTTTCAGTGGTGCAGCCCTCAGGCTAATGTACTAGTCCTCATGTGGTCCTGTACTAGTCCTCATTTGGCCCTTGTGATGATTTGGGTTTGAGACCCCTACTGTAGACAGTGGCTACCTCAGTGGTATCTGGGGCCGGGTCTGCTTGCTTGGGAACCGTCCCTCGAGTACCCAGAGGGCATATACCCATTGCTTGGGACTGAATTCATACAAGAGTTTGGAGTGGCCTGACTGGTGAGTGGTCCCTTGGCAAAGCAGGGTGAATTGGGGTTCAGGAGTGGCAATCTGGGGGTCACAGTGGTACACGGGACTGGATCAGGGGAGCAGCCTGTCACAGCATGTTACTATCATAGGCTGAGAGCCATGCTTTACCCAGCACTGACTTCTTGTTACCAACACTTTTGCCCATGGTCCTAGTCCCCATGATGCCATTGTTGACCTCTATGACACAGACAGTCTCTGCACTGCTTTTCTTAGCTCCAAAGTTTTTTTGATAATAAGTGATCTTGGGATAACTGTGCAGCCCAAATCAACATTACTCCAACAGTCCCACTGTTCCCTCTAAGGTGCGCGGCAGCGCGGCCGCGCAGGTTAGACCCCCCTCCCCGCGCAGGGGTTTCCAGTCCCCGCGCAGGGGAGGGCGAGGCCGGCAGAGCGGCTGAGGCTCAGCCAGGGGAGTGGGGACGGGGCGGCCTGGGAGCGGAGCAGCTGAGCCGCTGGGGGAGGAGGGGGCGGGGCGGGCAGGCCCACGCTGTCAAAGTGGGGAGCGGGGCCAGGCCAGCAGAGCAGCTGGGGGGGGGGGGTGAGCCAGGCCTGGGCAGGGGCCAGCAGAGCCCCTGAAGATCGGCTGGGGGCTGGTCAGGCTCAGGGTCAGCAGAGAAAACCAGGAGTCTGTATCTCTTTAAGATTCCTCCTCTTTGCCCTGCCCTCCTCCCTGCTCCAGGTATTCCAGCTGCAGCGCTGGAAGTGGTTTCACTTTGCTTTCTTGCTTCGGCTTCTCACCCCCGGCTTCTTTCCAGGCTCCAGCTCAGGTTCTCTCCCCTTTCCCTGCACCTGATTTTGGGGGAGGTTTGATCTTATTTTTTGCAGGGGTTGGGGCTTTTCTTTACCTTGATGGGGTCTCTGAACTGCCCAGAGAGAAACCTGGGACTCTTTTGCTTTGCTGCCCTGCTTGGCTTAAAGTTTCTTGGGAGGTTTCTTTCTCTAACGGCTGGGCTAAGCCAGATCTTTATTCCTGCTAATGAATCTTGGCTTTTGACAACAAATCCTTTGTTTAGAGGTCCAACAAAGTTCACTTTTGATTGTGAGGAGGTTTCAGTTTGTAAGATTTTCCTTTTCCCAGTGTGATTTTTTTCAGTTTGTTTCTCCCTTCCAAGAAGAAGTTAGTCCACTATAGATGTGTCCTTATATTTTTAGTAAGATACACAGATGTGCAAGTATTATCCATTCTAAAGTAGCTGCTGGGCTGGGCCTGATCCTATAGTTTAAATGAAGTCAGTGCGAAATTTGATGGAGTAAGGCTTGCAATATTTGTCCCTTTGTTAGTTTATCAAATCATAGAAAACAAGCAGCTTGCTCTTGCCTATATACTCTATGCTTATTTTTATTTTGGAATATTTAGGAAAAAACTGATCATTGCATTCAAGAATAGGTGCTGTCCTCTTGGGTGGAGCATTTGATAGTCACAAACATCTACTTCTACTCTGCCCCCCCCCCATTTGATGTGTATTTCACATAAAAGCAAACAAAACATCAACTGTCATAAAATAGATATATATCCATCTGTGGTTTATGGCAGACATAGTAGGATATGATGTTTCCAGAAATTTGCATTTTAGGTAAAAGGTTATGTTTCAGGTAGGTCTGCACATAAAAACTGGCAGCTCTCATTTTTTCTGATTTCTCCTTTCCTGTGTGTATAAAATCTAAAGAGCTTGTCTGTGATTTTTTTTTTTAAATACTGCACAGTGAGGCTAGACAGGGATTTCTGTACACTCCGCCTGCACCCCCCAGTTGTTGGCTAGTAACAGTGTTAGAGCAAATGAGTGAGCACCCCCTAAACCCCCCAAACATCCCCCTGCACCACACCCCTAATTTCACATCATGGGGAGAATACTGCTGACAGAGATTACTTTTCCTTTAGAAGCCAACACCTCAAATTCTGTTAGACTTCATGTAGTCAAGGGCCCATCCCTCTGTGTGTCAAACAATGAGTGAATTCTGTGAAGGAACTTACTGTGTTAAACCTGATTTTAATCTTGTCCATAATTACTACATTAAATTTATTGGAGGTGTGCTTCTGTTTGCAACTCACAATATAAAAACATCAGTCTGGATAGGAGTTCTGCAGTGTGATTCTCCTTGCACCTTGATATAAGCATTAAATACTTAGTTTTGTGACTCCTTAAAGTGGTTGGCTTTACGGTTACTTTAATGTGAAGAGGAAAAATACTTAAGCCATTCATTTGATATTCTTGAGCCTCTGTTCTTGCAATTAATCTCACACTGTAACTAGGGGCTAGACAGATTTCCCTGGAGTTGAGTGATCAATGGGGCAAGCATTTTGGGGGGGGGCATTGGCTGGGTGGATGAAGGGGGCCCAGGCGCAGCCCCAGATGTGTATGTGTCCTCCAACATCCTCCTTTTTGTACTTCCCTGGCCTCCTTTCCATGCTTTGGTATCCGGTAACCCTAGTCTGGCAGAGTGGTTGAGGATTGGATGAGGGGTGGGGGGGACAGGGCTTAACCATGGCCAAGGATCAACTGGGGGAGGGGGCAGGCTGGGAAAGCAGCTGAAGATGGGCAGGGGGACAGGCCTGAAGCCCCACTCAGGATTGGCGGGGGGGGGAGTTGCTAGCTATCCAAGGGCTCCTTTTTACCTTCATGTCCTTCCTCCCTCAGGCATTCCAAAAATAGGTGATTGTCCAGCCTTTTACTTCTGATAAGTAGACTGGGGGGGCACAGTGCTGGAACCCACCATCCTGATGTTAAGAGTTTGCTGCACAGATGCACACACGGAATAAACAGCAGTTTGGGGGGGGATGGGATCAAGGGGCAGTGGAGTACACAGTTATCCTTTATGCCTAGAAGTTTTTCTATATAGAATGCCTGTAGCTGAGTTGGTAGAATAACAGATTTGTGATCACAGGGTCAAGCCCTGGGTTGGTTTTTTTTTTTTTACCTTTTGGCCTGTTGCTCCTTAGGGAAGGGTTAAACTGGGGAAAAAATATATAGCAAACACTAATAAAATGAAGGAATAAAGTATACTGTGATCAAGATTAGTAATAGTGACCAATTAAGTAAAACAAATAAAGGGTCACATTTGAACTGGCTAGGAACAACTTAGGACCTTTTTTTTTAAATTGTAAAATGGGCTGCTGTGCAAAATGAAAAATGAGAGGCAAGTTAATTGCTTTCATTTTAACTTTTTTATGTGCTTATTCATTTTGGAAAACCGACAAAGGCAGACAAACAGGACTGAAGAATTGATGAGACAAAATGTCACATAAGCATAGAATACATTCAAATTATTAATAAAAGCAATTTAAATAACTTATTAATTTTTCATTGTTCTATATTTTTCAATAATTTCCATCACGTGAAGTTGCACAAAAATTTTATTCAGAAAAAGTTTTGCACACGGGTTCAAAATTTTGCACACAAGCCGTCAAACCTTAGAGGGAACATTGCTTGTGCCACCCCTCGGTGAACCCAGCCTTTCCCTCTACACAGGGCTTCAGCCCTGGAGCCCTATAATCAGCAGCCAAGGACTACAGTCCCCTTCCTTGCTGCTATTTCCCTGGCTTCTTCCTAGTCTGACTTCTCAGGCTTTCATTCTTCACAACTTCTCTGAGACTGACTTTTCCTCGAGGGCTAGGATACCATTGACAAAATGTTAACTGCCATTTTTAAGCAAAAAGATTACAGATTGAAGCTTCAAAGAGAAACTGCAGAGCTGGAATTCATAAGCAGATTTTGACAGTGGCATTATAATTAAATAGGGATTTCAGTTGGTTTTCTTATTACAACAGGTGATTCTGACATCTTTTTACCCCTCTCCCTCTAATATCCTGTCCACAATATTTGAATCTAAACAACTGCTTTGATTTGCTGTACGTCTGACATGGGTCTATGACTATGTCCACACGTACATCGCTATTTCAAAATAAGTTATTTTGAAATGAGTTAATCTGAATTAAGAAAATGTTAATTCGAATTAAGGGAGAAGCTCAAAGCAAAATAGCCAAAAGTCCAAACATAGGACTTGCTATTTTGCTTTAGGAGAGGGACACCATGGGAGGTGTGGCAACATGGCCCCCTCCCTGGGCCATGCGCCCACTCAATATAGGTTAAAAGGAAGGCACCCTGGGAAGGAGAAGGGCAAAAGTGTTATTTCAAAATAATCGTTATTTCAAAATAACATGTCTGAACAGCATTATTTTGAAATAACCATTTCAAAATAACAGCCATTTCAATTTAAAGACTGTTTAAGCCATTTCGAAATGACGGCTCTTATTTCGAAATGACAGAGCCTGTCATTTCAAAATAAGAATACGTTATGTGGACCTAATCTCTTTTATTTTGAAATAACCAGTGTTATTTCGAAATAAAAGAGATGTGTGGTCATACTCTATGATTTACACATCCCTGCATTTATTTTCCTGTCATTCTATAAGTTCTCCATCTTCAAGTATCTGGTGATCTGGAATTTTCTCCCATGAAAGCTCATGTGATAAATAAATTTGTTAGTTTTTAAAAGTGCCGCAGGACTCCTTGTTTGCTCTGATGAACTAGATTGACACGGCTACCCCTTTGGAACTTATGAGCTAGGTGGAACTACAGGGACCAACCAGCAGGGGTTATGCTAGAGAAGCAGTTGGCAGTAGAAGGTTGTGGTTTGCACAGGGCCTGCCTGAGGTTTCTGGTGCCCTAGGTGCCTGTAATTTTGGCACCTTCTCATGGGCTGGGGAGAGCTGAGCAGGCTGGGCTGGGGGCTGGGCTTCACTCTTCCACCCCACTTACAGGTGGTCCCTCCCTGCCCCTGGGGTGGAACAGCCTGCCCAGGGGAGGAGTGGGAGAGCAGACCACAGCCTCTGGCTGGCCCGCTCCACCCCTGGTCTGTCTGTTCCCCTCCCTGGGGGTGAGGGGAGCCAGCCCTGTGGAGAGGCCAGTTTTGCATTCTCGGGCCCCACTTCCTGCCCTGCTGCCTTTGTCTCCACGCTCAAGGCAGCAAAGAGGGGGCGGTAGACAGTGCAGCCATGGGAACTGCAGAGCCAAGGATGATCGCCTCCCTCACCCCCCCTCGGGCGGCTCTGGGAGATCACCCTTGGGGCCGCCCATTGCTCGGTGCCCTAGGCAACCACCTAGGTCACCTCTGTGGGTGGACTGGCCCTGGACATGCATTAGTGACAACTGACAGGGTGGCCAGTAGTGAAACAGCTTGCAGCAAAGCTAATAAAGGTGTTCTTGCTCTTCCCTCTCACCAGGGCATGTGGTAAGCTCAAAAGCTACGCCTCTGAACTCTGAGTTTGCCTGACTAAGACAAAAACTGTGAATGTGGCACTGTGCAGGGAGGGTCACATTAAAGGGATGTCTGGTTGCTGGACTTTAGACACTGAGGCAAATGGAAACTGCCCAATGTACCCTGGGGTGATTGTTTTGCTCATTGGTCTATGCTTATGAATCTTGTTGCAGCATTTTCCCAAGTTAATCCTGCATCATTTTTCCCCTTCGATTAAATATTTCTTTTCTGCTCAGTCTTGTTGCTTGTATGAGGGGAAGTATTGTCTCAAGGGGGATGTAAGGGGTGATGAGTAATTGTCCCAGGTTTCTGGGTGGGAGCTCAAGCTGGTTTTGTTTTGTACTATTGAAAAGGAACTCCTAGATATTCAACCTGGCCCTTGCCACTACTGACTGAATTGGCAGGAAGGCAACTTGGGGGAGTCAATTATTTTAAAAAACCTCAAAACAGGAAACTCTTATCAGCTCAGCAGGAAGTTCTATTGCTTTGTGGAAGTGTAATTTCAGGGTCATTACTACTTAAGGAGTTGTTTGTGAGTAATTTATGATCTCAGATAGGTGTCAGACCTTCCATGAAGGGGAAGAGAGACCATTAGGCTGGGTTGGGTAGCAGCAGAGGATTGGGGGAAGGGGAAAATGGCTTGTCTTATCTTACAATGGACATTTGCATTGATAATAGATTCATTGTGCATTGTGGTTTTTATGATCTTGTTTATGTTCCATATTGAGATCCTGGAAGCACTGAGCCTCTGTATTTTTTAAAAAAATTCTCAGTCTTAATGTTTTTTGGACTTTGTTATCAGGAGAAATTTGTATGTCTAAAATGAGGGCTGTGGAGGGATTCAAGAAGACATAAAATTCTTGGAAGAGCAGCTGCTAAACTCCTACCATATAAAATAGTGTGTATGAACATGCTTCTAACACAAGGAACGTGTGTACATATATATAGCGTGTGTGTCAAAATATATAATGGTTAAGATTTTCATAAGGACTGATTAGTGCTTTGAGGACATCAATTATGAAATGTTGAACATGAGACCAATAAAAGGAGGTTGATTTTTAGAGACTGAGTGCTATGTATTCTTGTTATGTATTCTTTAGGTTTGGAATATATATAATAATTCTGATTGAACAGGCAGCACTGGCTCACTCTCCAATATCTGATACCTTTTGTTAAAAGAGTTTGACTATTCTGGGTTATTCTCATCACTGTGGTCAAGCCTATTGCAGATATCTTTACATTTAAGATAATTTATCATCTGCAAATTGTACTGTGCTATCATAACACAAAGAAGAAAACCTATTAATAGCACCCAGTTACTAAGTTATCACTTTCAAAGCTCTGAGAGGAGATCAAACTATTGTTCACTCATTTTATATTTTCATTAGTCCTAAGAAAAATGTTTATGCTAAAAATAAGAGATGAACCTTTGCTGAGGTTTTAAAGATTTAGCTAGGTTGTTTGTGTTTTTTAGGGTTTTTTATTCACATGGGCCCAAAGTAGTATTCCTGATCCAATTTTGCACATCTCCACACTATCAGAAAGTGAATGTTCAGAATCACCTTCCTGTCCTCAGCTGCAAGAGAACTCAGTTCAGCTGTGGCTCTGTCCCAGTCACTTTAAGTAGCTTATGGGCTCTACCCCATTCATGTCCAACCACAACCCTGGAAATACAGTAATCCCCCCAGGGGATATTACTTCTCTTCTCCAGCATGTCTCATAGGCTGTGTCCACATAGTAACTGTTATTTCAAAATAACTCATTTCAAAATAATTCATTTTTAAATAAAATCCTTATTTTGAAATAAGTTAATTTGAAATAACAGTTTCTTAATTCGAATTAAGGGAAGCCCTTCAAATCAAAATAGCGTGCCCTGTGTGTGGACGTGCTATTTCGATTCCAGGTGAGGGGCAGCATGGGAGGTGTGGCAACATGGCTGGCTCACCGGGCCATGTTGGGGGCCATGTTGCCAGCCAGGTTGCCAGCCAATCACTTAAAAGCATGAACAAACATCCCCTCCCCGTCCATCGTGACTCCCAAGAGCTTGCAAGAGAGATGGCTAGGGATGCCCCCTGGCTCCCATACCATCCTGAAGCATCTGGTAGACCTGCTGGTAGCCTGCAGGGTACCGCCCTGCTGTGGGACACAGTTTCCCTGAGCCCGATAAGCCCAGAGCTGAGCCAGGCCCAGAACGTAATTCCCTATACAGCAAGAGCTTATGCATTGTGATAATGATGTACTTATGTCACTAGACAAATATCGTACACTCTTCTTGGGGCCCTTGGGTACTTGCCTTTGGGCCCGCAGCTGTGTAGAAATAAAGTGCCTTGCCTCATTAGGTTGTGTCCCCTGCTTACTGAGGATCCTTCCATTGTACCAATAGCTCCTCATCCCCCATCTGTGCCACAGGCCATCTGGGCACCAGCACAGACTGGTGGGAACAGGTTGTCCAGGGAACCTGGAGCAGCAAGCACTGGAGAAGGAACCTCCAGGTTAGCAGGGGGACCATCACCCCTTGTCACCGAGCCCACCACAGTCCTACGCCAAAGGCATATGGTGATGAGGGCAGGCATCCCTGTGGACAAGAGTGTGGCCATCACTCTCTGGAAGATGGCCACTCCCGAGTCCCACAGGTCCGTTGCCCATCTTGTCAGCGTCGGGAGGTCCACTGTCAGGAAACTGCCACTGCAGGTCGCCGACGCCATCAGCCGGTCTTGCGGCCACTCCTTGTCACCCTGGGAGTGCTGCAGGACATCATCGCCGGCCTCACTGCCCTGCGCTTTCCAATGTGTGGGGGGATAGTTGATGCCACCCACAATGCCATGTGAGCCACACCACACAGCCAGCTCCCCCTTTCTGCCCCAGCCACCCGCCACCCAACCCACCCACACCCTGAATCCAACCCAATAAAACACAGAACAACTTATAACTTGGGCAAACTGGATTTATTTCAATAAACAAGGGGGTTAGGGAAGGTGGAGCTGGGGAGGCAGGAAGGGTCAAGTGGGGGCACAACTGGGGGCACTAAACTGGGATAGGGGATGTGAGGTGGGGGTTTGGGAACAACTGGGGGCATTTTATGGGGGAGCCACCCCTGGAGCATGGCCCGTTGCCCCACAGCCTTCACCGAGGCCACCCCGGGTCCGGGGGCGCCAGCTGCGAGGGGCAGCTGGGTCCCTGGGCGCAGCAGAGGTGGTCCCAGGCTGGGGGGCAAGCTTCCCCCAATCAGCTGCAGTGTTCCCTGCAAGCTCTCAAGGGCCGTTGCCTGGCACTCCATAGCTGTGGCCTGGAGCTCCAGGGCTGCCATGACACAGTCATCGGAGTTGGCAGAACGCTCGAGTTGCTGGACAGCAGCATCCTGGCACCTGGTCTGTTCTGCATGCCATGCCCTGAAAGACTCCTCAGCCTGCTGCCTGAGCTCCAGCATGGCAGTCAGGATGTCATCACAGGTAGGCTGGGCTCTCCTCCTCTGCCCGGTGGCCAGTGGCGGGCTTCTGGGCAAAGTCTGGCGGGTGGGCGGATGAGCTGCAGGGGCAAAAGAGAGAACAGTTAGGTGTCAGCCTACTAGGCTTGGTGTGTGCAACCTGTGAGCTGCAAACACCCCTGCCCTGACAGCTAGCAGGAGTCCAAGTCTGTGTGGGCTCTGCACACTGCAATCAGGGGGCACGGGGCCTCGTGGCCCATGGTAGGTAGTGAGCTGTTCTCAGGAAGTCTCCTGAGCCCATGTGACAGCCGTGCTGGCTGAAGGCTCTCTGCCCTGCATGCTGCCAAGTCTGCCTATTGCCACCCCTGTGCTGAGGGCCCCCCATCCTGCTTGGGCATGGGACCCTGTCTCCACATGCCTCCCTGCAGCATGCATGCACAGGAGAGCCTGTGCCCCCCCCCCCGGCCTGAACCCCACCGTCCCAGGGCTGTGCCCCCCTCAGGACCCATGCCCTGCACTCCTGGGCCTCCCCGCCTTTTGGGGTGGACACTCACCAAGTGGGACGCCTGATGTCTGGTGCGATGTCCCCTCTGAGGCGGCTGCCTCCTGCTCCCTTGGGTGCTCCTCGGGGCTGCTGGTCCAGGGCTCCCCTTCGCTGCTCAGCTCTGGGCTTGGGTGGAGCTGTGCTCGGCCAGCTGCTCTCGCCCACATCAATGGGCTCCTCTTGTTCAGAGGCCATCCCCCCCCGGCTCCGTCTAACTTCCCCATGCCTCGGCCGAGTTCCTCACTTGCTCACGGTGTGGTGGGCCACTGGGCTCCTGGCTGAGGAACTGGTTGAGCTCCACAAAAAAGGGGCAGCTGATGGCAGCTTCTGCCCCATGGAGCTGCCTGGCATCATGTGCCCTGGCATACTCCTGCTGGAGCCCCCTGACTTTGGAGCCCACTTGCTCTGTAGTACACTCAAAGCCCTCTTCTGCAAGCACCTGGGCAATGTCAGCGTAGACATCGACATTCCGATGTCTGGCCCTGAAGCGCTGCACGATGTCCTCAGTTGACCAGATGCACAGGAGGACAAGGGTCTCTGCCTGGGACCAGACAGATCCCCTACACCACCCCTGTGACCGAGCTGCTTGTACATCAGCCATGGTTCAGCTAGACAACCTGGCAGCATGAGGCACAAGCCTAGAGGGCACTTCATGGCCCAGGGCACCCTGGGAGGAAGAAGGTCACCTTGAAGCCGCTTTGGAAATAGTGTTGTTTCAAAACAACAATTTTTGAACCCATTGTTTTGAAATGGCCATTTCAAAACAACGTGTCCGAATGCCATTGTTTCGAAACAGCCATTTCGAAACAACGGCTATTTCGAAAGTGGACTAGTTTTAACTCTTTTGAAACAAAGCTCATTATTTCAAAATGACAGAGTCCCATCATTTTGAAATAACTAAATGTCACGTGGACCTGGCACGTTTTCTTTCTAAACAACAGCTGTTTTGAAAGAAAACTGTTGTGTGGTCACAGCCATACAGTGTTCTGATGATTCTAGTATGAACCCTCTGGAATAAGGCCACAGCTTATGTCAGCATAATTTATGTTACTTGAGGATGCAATAACCCACTCTCCATAAATTACACTGACATAGGTGCCTGTGTGGACAGCCCCATTTTGGTAGAGCTTCTCCCACTGATATAGCTACTGCCACCTGCTAGAGCTGGAGGAGGTAAGTCAAGAGCAGAGCTCACTGCCACCAGCTTAGAGTGGCTACCTTACAGATCATACAGCCACATCAGTAGAACAGTGTACTTGCAGACTCACTATTGTAGCTGTGCCCTTCATCTCTGTTATCACCTTAACTGGGGACCGTCCTAGCTGAGTTTCCCAAGTGAGCAGTAAAATTTACTTCCGCCAGCCCCAGTAGTACAATTTACTTGGAGAAAATGGATGAAGCAGAAATTAGTAGAAGAGTTCCCAAACGTTGTCATAATGGTGCACCCATTTAACATACCCAGTGTCTTGTCAACACCTCATCTCTCGTTCACTGCTGTGCAGCCCACCTCTCCTCTCACTAGGGATTAAATATCATCCCTGGGGATTCAACACTTTTCAGTGCAGGCCACCTAGGTCAGTGTCTACATAAGAACCTGGCTTTAGGCTGCGCAGAATCTTAGCCTGGGTGATTTTAAACAGGTTGATAATACAGAAAGATGTGTAGAATCAAAATTGTTAGCTTTGTATGTGCCTCTTTGGTTGTTATCTTCATATCTCTATATTATGCTGAGAAGGAGCATATCTCAGAATTAGTAAACACTGCTAATGGCTTTTTTGTCTTTGGATTAAATAAAATGTTTCCATGTGTACTTATCTAGGAAGTAAAGAGGTTTTTGCTAGGCCTGTAAAATCACCCTTCCCTTCCACATGCCTCAGGGCTTTTTCCTAGGTCAAGTCTCATGTGTCAAGTGCTGCATTTTGGGTAAGCAACTGAATAGGAGTGACTCAAAGGGTGTAACCTATCAGGTAGCAGCTCTCCAGATACAAACATGCAAGAAACAGATTACAATGCTTTATCTATGTGAGAAATGGCCTCTCTCCCACTGTCACACTGACACAGTTGTGGTCAGCATTGGTATCTGAGCTGGTGCTATACCGGTAAGACGGGGCTGCCTAGCAAGCCATTTTTTACTAGGGATCCAGACCACCTGAACTTACTTCCCCTGGTACATAATAACTTGAGTATGTTAGTCCTCAGGAGCACAGTGGGAGCAAGCTTGGATTCCTTCTCCTAGAATGTAAGGGTGTTGGGCTGGGTGGAGTAGAGCTTGTCTGTGGCAGCAAATTCAGATGGCTATGATGTAACCATGGTGGTTCATAGAATGGACTGTCATCTTGAAATGTCCTTTGCAAGATGTCTTCCTTTGACAAAAGTCAGCAAGGGAGGATTTAGGCTTTTTAAATCTCCCAGAATTCCAACTTCTAAATTTGTTTATAGTTGGCCTTATGCTCTGCTTTCTTCAATTTCAGCGTTAAGCACTGTATGAGAATGTGGCCCTTGCAGTCACTTTATCCTTGACTGGTGCAAGACAGCAACTTACCAAAATCTTTTACAGGTCTTGTATGTGACAAAATCCAACCAGCAAGTGCTAAGAATACACTCAAGGGCTAGGTCTACACTGGTAAGTAAATTCAAATTAAGGAGGCTTAATTTGAACTAACTTTTTACCTATCTGCATCAGACTTTCCTTAGTTCCCACTAAGGAAGTCTTTAGTTCGAACTAAGGAACACTTAGTTCCAACTAGTAACTACTGCCAGTTACTTCAAACTAAGCACTTAGTTTGAGCATTAATTCAAACTAAGTACAGTAGATACAGGACTAACCCTCAATTCAAATTTAATACATTCAAACTAAGGGTAATTAGTTCAAACTGACAAAGGGACTAATTCAGACTAACATTAGTTCGAAGTAGTCCACATTGTTAATTTGAACTAATAAGTTCGAGTTTAGTTTGAACTAACCTCAAACTGAATTTCCCTAATGTAGACATAGTCATTGAGTCCTGTGGCACTTAAAGACTAACATATTTATTTTTCACATGAACTTTCATGGGAGAAAATCACACTTCATCAGATCCTTTGAAGATGGGGGAACTTACAGAATGGGAGCAAAATAAATGCAGGGAAGTATAAGTCATGGATCAGGTAATACTGTAACAATAAATCAAAACAATTGTTAAGATTCAAACCCTGAGAAACAGCATATAGAGTAAGGTGAGATTAAATCACCTACTGTACTAGGAAAAGAATCCGTAGTCACAGTTTAATCCTGCTTTCTCACAATCATATCAGCATATCTCTTCCAGTTCTGCTGTTTCTCTTTGAATTCTTGATGTGTTGCTTATCTGCTTCAGCACAGCTATTAACAAACAATCAACAGAGTGATTAGGAAGACTGAAGTACTCAGGTACTGGTTTTTGAATGTTGTGATTTCTGATGTCAGTTTTGTGCCCATTTATTCTTTTGTGCAGAGATTGTCCTGTTTGTCCAATGTATAAGGTATGGGGACATTTCTGGCACATGATGTCATAAATCACATTTGTGGATGAAAAAAGTAAGGAGTCCTGTGGCACTTAAAAACTAACCAATTTATTTATCACCAGAGGACTCCTTGTTTCTTTTGCTGAACTAGACTAACACAGTTGCCCCTTTGGATATGGTTGGATGAGCAGGTGAATGAGCCTTTGATGGAGTAGCTTTCTTGATTAGGTCCAATGATTGTGCCTTTTGTGCAAATATGTGGGCAAAGTTGGCAACGCGGTTTGTTGCAGGGGTATGTGCCTGCTTTAATGTTTCTGTTGTTAGGTCTGTAGTTGCTGGTGAGTATCTGTTTATGGTTAGAGGGTTGTCTGTAGGCAAGGAGAGGTCTGTTTCCCAAGGCTTCAGAGAGTGGGGGAGCATCTTTTAGAATAGGCTCTAGGTTCTTAATGATCTGTTGCAGAGATCTGACTTGGGTGATGTAGGTGATGGCTAGTGACGTTCTGTTGTTTTCTTTCTAGGGTTTCTCCTGTAGCAGTTGACTTTAGGGTACCCACCTGGCTCTGTCTTTATTTCTGCTGGTGGATACTGTAGATTTAAGAATACTTGATAGAGATCCTGAAGATGTTTGTCTCCGTCTGAGGTATCAGAGTAAATGTGGTTATATCGTAGGGCATGGCTGTAGTCTAGGAGTCTCAAACACACAGCCCATGGGCTGCATGTGGCCCACAGAGCTGCCTCCTGTGGCCCCTGATAACCCCCAGAATCCTGGGGCTCCCACCTTTCCAACCCTGGGATTTTCTGCAGACAGAGACCAAGCAGCCTCACCTCCCCACTGCATTATCAGCCACTGACAGGGAGGAGCTGAACTCCTGCCTGGAAGCTGTCCTATTGATATGCAGCAGTTGATTCCCCTATTCACATGCAGCTCTTGATCAGGAACTGCCCTATTCACATGCAACAGCTGAAGCAGGCTGAGCTGTCCAGAGAAGGCTCAGATGTGGGGGGACCTTAAAGGAGGGCAGCCTGAGCCTGTGGGGAGGGTTCACAGGGGGTTCCTCTGGAGGAGCACCAGAAAGCCCCACCACTAGCCACAGCACAACCCCCAGGGCTTTCCCCACTGCTGGTCCTGGCACAGGCAGGGGGTGTTTCCCCCCAGGAGAGTGGGGTAGTGTTTTTTCTTCTGCCCACCCCAGTGCTTCTAAATACTGGCAGGCAGGGGATGTTTTCTCCTGTGCCGGCCCCACTCAGGCAAATTCAAGTGAGCAGGTGGGTGGGCGTTGTTTCCCCTTCTGCCAACCACAGAGCAACTAAATTTGGGTGGGCAGGAAGTGTTTTCCCCTATGCAAGCCCTACCACAGCCAAATTTGAGTGGGCAGGCATGCAGGGGTTTTTTCCCCCTCTGCTGACCCCAGCACAGCTAATTTCAGGTGGACGAGGGGTGTTTCCTCCTCTGCCAACCCCAGTATGGCAAAATTTGAGTGGAAGGTGTTCCCCCCACCACCTGTCCCAGCACTGCCTCCAGGGCCAGGCAGGGAGTTGCTTATTTACAGTCCCGTGGAGGGCTCTGACCAACCTGTTTACAGCCTGTCCTGGGATGTGGCTGCTCTCCTCCCCTCCTGGCATGGGGATACATGCAGCCCCCTCTTTTTAAAGCAAGAAACCCAAAAATCTTCTAAAACAATTTAATTTTATTTAAAAAACTAAAACCTTTATAAAATTTAATTTCAATTAAATTTAATTCAGTTTTAATAAATCAAACTGCAATTAATTATTTCAATTAACATCAATTTGAATTCAATAAATTAAATTTTAATTTAATTTTAATTAAATTAACCAGTGATCCTTCAGGGTTTGAAAAAGTATATATTTTGCCCTCCAACCAAAAAAGATTGGGAACCACTGATTTATAATATAAAATTTTAAGTGTGTTTGTTTACTGTTTACTTTTTTGTTTACTTTGTTTACATCTGGACACATGGCAAGGATGCTCTTGAAGATTTTCGAAGAGATTTCAACAATTTCCACTCCACTATCAAACTGAGCCTGGAACACCCCACACAAGAGATCCACTTTCTTGACACTACAGTACAAATCAGGGATAGACACATCACCACCACCCTGTACCGAAAACCTACTGATCAGTATAGTTACCTACATCCTTTGAGCTTCCATCCCAAACACACCACATAATCCATTGTCTACAGCCAAGCCCTAAGATATAACTGCATAGAATCATAGAATCATAGGGTTGGAAGGGACCTCATAGGTCATCTAGTCCAACCCCCTGCCAGAGGCAGGACCACTCCCACTAAAGCATCCCAGTCAGGGTTTTGTCCAGCCGGGCCTTAAACACCTCCAAAGATGGAGATTTCGCCACCTCCCTCGGCAGCTCATTCCAATGCTTCACCACTCACCTAGTAAAAAAGTTTTTTCTAATATCCAGCCTCGACCTCTCTAACCTCAACTTGAGACCATTGCTCGTCGTTCTGCCCTCTGTTATTACTGAGAACAGTCGAGCTCCATCTTCCTTAGAGCATCCCTTCAAGTAGTTGAAGGTTGCTATCAAATCCCCCCTCAATCTTCTCTTCTGCAGACTAAATAAGCCTAATGCTTTCAGTCTTTCCTCATAGGGCTTGTGCTCCAGCCCTTTAATCATTTTGGTTGCCCTCTGCTGAACTCTCTCTAGCATGTCCCTGTCCTTTTTGTAGTGGGGAGCCCAAAACTGAACACAGTATTCTAGATGTGGCCTCACCAGTGCAGAACAGAGGGGAATGATCACATCCCTTGATCTGCTGGTAATACTTCTTTTGATACAGCCCAGTATGCCATTGGCCTTTTTGGCAGCAGGAGCACACTGCTGACTCATATCTAGCTTCCCATCCAGCATGACCCCCAGGTCCTTTTCTACAATGGTGCTACTTAGCTGAATGTTTCCCAGCCTGTAGCGGCGCATGGGGTTTTTTCGTCCCAAATGCAGGATTTTACACTTGTCCTTATTGAAGCTGATAAGATTTCTATTGGCCCACTGTTCCAATTTATCTAGGTCTCCCTGAATCCTCTGCTTGCCCTCCAACGTGTCTACCGGTCCCCCCAGCTTGGTGTCATCCGCAAACTTAATGCAGTCTATTCCATCGTCCAGATCATTGATGAAAATGTTGAACAGAACTGGTCCCAGAACCGACCCCTGGGGCACACCACTCATTACTGGTTGCCAGCTAGACATGGAACCATTGATTCCTACACGCTGAAACCGTTGATCTAGCCAGTTTTCTATCCACCTTATAGTCCACCTATCCAACCCATACTTCCTTAATTTGCCAATGAGAATGCTGTGGGAAACTGAATCAAAAGCTTTGCTAAAATCAAGGTATATCACATCAACGGTTCTTCCTCCATCCAGAAAACCAGTCATCTGATCATAGAAGGAAATGAGATTGGTCAGGCATGATTTACCCTTGGTAAATCCATGCTGACTGTTCCGGATCACTTTATTTTCCTCTAAGTGTTTGAGGATGGATTCTTTGAGAATCTGCTCCATAATTTTTCCAGGGATTGAGGTGAGGCTGACTGGTCTGTAATTCCACAGATCCTCCTTTTTTCCTTTCTTGAAAATAGGCACAATATTTGCTTTTTTCCAATCCTCTGGCACCTCCCCTGTTCTCCATGAGTTTTGAAAGATAACGGCCAGCGGTGCTGCTATCTCATCGGCCAATTCCTTTAGCACTCTTGGATGCAGTTCGTCTGGCCCCATGGACTTGTGCACATCCAGCTTCTTTAAGCAGTCCCTAACCTGACCTTCCATCACCAAGGGCCTGATCTGCATCTGCTCTCATCCCTCAGACAGAGATAGACACCTTGAGGATCTCTATCAAGCATTCTTGAAACTACAGTACCCACCTGAGGAAGTAAGAAAACAAATTGACAGAGCTAGACGGATTCCCCGAAGTCATCTACTACAGGAGAGGCCCAAGAAAGAAAACAACAGAACACCACTATTTACCACATACAACCCTCAAGTCAGACCTCTGCAACAGATCATTAAGGACCTACAGCCTATTCTAAAAGATAATCCCTCTCTCTCTCTCAAGCCTTGGGAGACAGACCTCGCCTTGCCTACAGACAGCCCCCCAATCTTAAACAGATACTCACCAGCAGCTACAGATTTAACAACAGAAACATTGAAGCAGGCAGATACCCCTGCAACAAACCATTCTGCCATGTCTGCCCACATATCTGCGCAACAGATACCATCATAGGTCCTAATCAAGCCAGCTAGTCCATCAAAGGCTTGTTTATCTGCTCATCTACTAATGTGGCCTATGCCATCATGTGCGAGAAATGCCCGAACACCTTATATATTGGACAAACAGGACGATCGCTGCACAAAAGGATAAATGAACATAGAGCTGATATCAGAAATCACAGAACAAAGAAACCAGTTGCTGAGCACTTCCATCTTTCTAATCACTCGATGGATGATTTGTTAATGACTGTCGTCAGCGATGTGGCTGGGACATCAAGACCTCAAAGAGAAACAGCTGAACTCGAATGAATATGCAAGCTAAATTCTGTGAAAGCAGGACTTAATTGAGACTATGGGTTCTTTTCCCATTACAAAAGGTAATTTGACTTCAGGCTCCCCATAGTTATAACCTAACAACTTTTTTGATTTGCTGTTACTGTTTGACCTGATCCTATGTTTTACACCCCCTTGCATTTATTTTCATTCCATTCTGTAAGTTCTCCCATCTTTGAAGCATCTGACGAAGTGGGATTTTCTCCCATGAAAGCTCGTGCGAAAAATAAATCTGTTAGTCTTAACGTGCCACACGACTCCTTGTTTTTATTTTTCACTCTTTATCTTTTTGATGAGTTTGCCATCTTGAATGGAAGTAATTCTAAAAGGAAACATGTTTTGTCTTTGGAAAGACTGACAAAATTAGCACAGACTTCATGTTACAGTTTCAAAAAAGGGAATAAACTGACTTTTATTAGCATACTATATCACTCTTCATTTTTTACTGTACTTCCTCATCATTGTATGAAAAGTTTTCAGTGGTGTGGCCCTCGGGCCAACATCCTAGTCCTCGTGCAGCCCTCGAGGTGATTTGAGTTTGAGACCCCTGCTGTAGACAATGGCTTGTGTGGTATATTTTAGATGAACGCTCGAGTGATGTAGGTAACTATACTGATCAGTTGGTTTTCAGTATAGGGTGGTGTTGATGTGCCAGTCCCTAATTTGTACTGTAGTGTCCAGAATGTGGATCTCCTGTGTGTAGTGTTCCAGGCTTAGTTTGACTGTGGAGTGGAAACTGTTGAAGTCTCTGTGAAAATCTTCAAGGGCATCCCTACTAAGGGTCCAGATCAATGTTCCCTGTAAGCTGTGCAGCCCTTACCACTATCTGGCACAAGAAATGCTGCCAGCTGCACATGGCCAGCAGCCAGAGTCCCTTCCCAGCTGAGAGATTCTGTCTTCTGGCCAGCTGAGAGCTCCTCCAGTGCTGGGTGTTTTTAAAACTTCTGCTGCGAGAAGCTCTGACGGAACATGCTCAGAACTTCTGAGCATGCTCTGTCAGTGCTTCCTTCAGCCAGACGAGTCCTGGCTTGGCCACACTGCTCCAGCAGCCAGGTAAGGCTGCAGAGGGTTGGGGGTTGGGCTGGCTATGGGCGTTAGCAAGGGAGTGGGTTAGGGTAGGAGGAGGGGGATCGGGCTGGCTAGGGGGAGCTGAGCAGGGAGCAGGATCAGGCCAGTGGGGGCAGGATCAGGCTCGTGGGGGGGGGGGCGCAGCAAGTGACATAAGTTGCTCAGCTACCTCCGGGCCTTAGAGGGAACATTGGATGATGAAGATGTAATTCATGTAGCATAAATAGAGGAGAGGTACTTTGTGATGAGACTTGAGGAAACCCTGTTCTAAGTCACCCATAAAAATGTTGGCATATTGTGAGTTTATGCAGGTACCCATAGCAGTGCCACTGACTCAAAGGTATAAATTATCCTTGAATCTGAAATGGTTGTGGGTGAGCACAAAGTCACAAAGTTTGAACACCAGGTGTGCTGTGGCATCATCAGAGATGGTTCTTCTAATAGCTAGTAATCCATCTTCGTGTACAATGCTGGTGTAAAGCACTTCAGCATCCATAATGGACAGGGTGGTGCTTTATGGAGGCTCACCAATGGACTGGATTTTCCTCAGGAAATCCAAGGTGTCTCAAAGATAGCTAGGAGTGTCGATAATGTAGGGTCTGAGGAAAGAGTCCACGTAGCCAGATAATCCTGCTGTAAGAGTGCCAATGCCTGAGATGATGGGGTGTCTGGGGTTTCCTTTTTTATGGATTTTTGGTAGTAGATAGAATATCCCTTTTCAGGGTTCTGAATACACTGTAACTTTTGACATTGAAAACTGCTTAGTTTCCTGTACTCAGCTGTTTTTAATAGACATGCTTCTGTGCCATATAACAGATTTGGCCTCACTATTGTTCTGAATACTTGTACCTTTGTTGTCACACAGACATCCTGTTACCTGAACAGAAGTCTGCAGACTCTGAAATGTCATTGACACAAAACTAAACTCACATGTGCGTTCTGCAATTATAGAACATCCTGCTGTTAATCAATTAGCCAGACATGGTAACTCATGAATTCAGTGCTTCTATCTACAATGCAGCATTGGCAAGTCATTCATTTAGTTTTATAGGATCTGTTTGCTTTTATCACCATTGATAAACTTTGTTTGATTGTTGGGTCGGTCCTGCTTTGAGCAGGTGGTTGGGCTAGATGATCTCCTGAGGTCCCTCCCAACCTTAACCGTCTATAATTCTATGATCATAAGTCCCATAGATTCTGCTGTTTTTCGCAGTTGTTCCAGCATTAGCTGTAGTTACTCAGCAGTCTTTTCTAATAAGGTAATGTCATCCACCTATTCCTGATCTAAAAATGACTCTTAAATTTCAGACCTCCTTCTTTGATCTTATTCACCTTTATCATCAGCTAGCCTACCAGAACATTAAATAATGTAGATGAGAGGGTGCATTTCAGGTGTACTGCTGATTCTACTGAACACCAGTCCGTAAGACAATCATTGTCCTTCACACGGCCAAAAGTACCACACACACACAATTCCTCTGCTAGTCCTCAATTTTCCCCATACCGGAATAGTGGTAGCCACCAAGCAGATCCATGTGCTGAGTCAAAAATGGCCACAGAAATTATACGCACAATGTTAATGTTCTTTCATCGCTCTAGTCATTCTGTCATATAACATTCTGCAGGTTATATGTAGCATGCACTGCAGATCAATCTATACATTAGCCACACTGGTTGTCTCTCCTTTTAGGGTTGATACAGTATATCAGTTGGTTCAGTAGTATGGTTATATACATCTTCCTGGGAACTGATGCAGTGTAATTCCCCTGTAAATAGAGTAAGCTTTTTGCATTTTTTTTTTTTAAAGAATGATGCAGCCCCCTTTCCAGGCTGATGGAGTGTAAGGAGTTTCCAGACTTCTAAGATAACATTATAAAACCACCAAACTAACTCTGGGATACTTCTTTTAAGCAGTTCTGATGAAATACTATCAAGCCCAAGGGCTTTACCATTTTAGATGACTATCCAGGATGCTCCAATCACTTGAAGGGAAGGCTGTCATTACAGAGTGGTATCATCTCCCATAAATTATTACAGAATAAGAACTGACTGTGGACATGAGAGATCAGTTTGAAAAGCCCCCTATTTCTGAGATGTCCAGGCCTGAATGCCCTTGTCTCTGCCTTCTCTGTAATGAAGGCAAGCAAATGGATGGGCCCTTAATTCATTTGGCTGACCTGTGAGATTCATGCTTGTCTCTAGTGATATTCTAATACATAAACTACACTGCCTGTGGATGGGACCTGACTGTGTGCAGAGTACTTGCTTCCCTCGCCTGTGGGCTGTAAAACAAGTCAAAATCTGGAGGGGAGTAATATCCTAAGTCTTATTCCAAACAATAGATTAAAAGAAAGCAGTGAAGAAGAATTGCCTCTTTTTATTCAAACCATAAGAACTGTAGAAACACAGCTAGAAATATGCCTACAAAAAGAAGCTATGGGGTTATGGCAGGGACTCCTAAGATAGCAAGAAATCCTAACTGCCATGTTGGGTGGTTCTCTTCCCATTGTCTAAACCCAACTACCTTCTTGCTTTGGAGAATGGCTCATCCTTCTTTCATAAAAAGATGGTCACTCAGTAAGGACGAGGCCTGGCAGAGACTTTTCAGGCCTCTGTAAAATGCCTGACTCTGCATGAGCGGTTCACTGATGAACATACCTCAGTCAGCTTTCATGGGTTCACTAGCCACCTCTTCATACTCCACTTGTGCCTTTGGCATCTTCACTGGATCTCTTTGAGTTTTGGGCAGAGCAGCCACCTCCACAACATTCTGGGCCTTCTGGGGATGCCAGGTGGCTGCTTTCCCTCAGGTGGGCAGTTCAAGGGGTCACTTGGTGAGGACTCCTGCTTCTGCCCATCCTAAGGGGACCTCTGAGGGAGAGGAAGAGCACCCCTCTCTCCCCAGAGAGCTGGTGGAGGGCTGTGTGTGTCTCACCACACTTCTATCAAAGAGGGAAAGAAGTAGGCCAAAAAGGTGTTCATCCTAGGGATACACAAGGAAGGCAAAAAAGGGCACACCCCCTGGGGTGGGCTTGCTTACATTTGTGCTTTGTATCAGCTCCAATCGGCTTTCCTTTCTGCTGTAGAAGTTTCTCTATACAGATGTGATGGAGTCTGACACCAATGGCAATAACAGGGAATCAACCGCAGACAAAGATCTGGAGCATTACATGGACTGTGCCATAGCACAGCATTCCTATAGAAAATGACTCCACATGGTAGGGCCAAAGACTGTGTAAAACAAAAGATACTATGTGCAGCATGCATCTGGTTGCCACAGCCTCCATGCTTGGGCACTGAATCAGAACTAACCCACCACGGAGAGTACCGCTTCCTGAATCAATAGCACTACAATATCCTATGGGTATGTCCACACATAGCCCATTATTTTGAAATAACTTATTTAGAAATAACTTATTTCGAAATAAAAATGTTATTTCGAAATAACCAGAATCAAAATAACCAAAAAGCAAGTCAAAATAAGGGAAAAGCTGGAAGCGAAATGGCACGTCCAAACACAGGACTTGCTATTTTGCTTTAGGGGAGGGGCACCATGGGAGGTGTGGCAACATGGCCTCCTCACTGGGCCATGTTGGCAGCCATGTTGCCAGCCAATCCTATAAAAGCAGGCACCGACCTCACTTACCCGTCTTCTCTGGCAAGCAGGACTCTGCAAGAGACAGACATGGACGCTGCCCGGCTGCCTAGCCTTCACCATGTGGCCACTAGACCTGCTGCTTGCCTGCAGAGTGTGCTCCTGCTGGGGGTCACTCTGCTCACAGACCCTGATGCTGCCCAGGCTGTGCCCCAGCCTACCATCATCCTAGGCCTCAGAGCTGCCCTAGTTCCCCTGCCCCTTTCTGTACCTCGCCAGGTCTGGGCCCGGGAGACCAGCACAGACTGGTGGGAGCAGGTAGTGCTCCGAACCTGGGGGGACGACCAGTGGCAGAGGAATTTCCGTATGCCCAGGGCCAGCTTCAACCACCTGGTAGCAGAACTCGCCCTGCTCCTGCGCTGAAGGGATGCCGCCATGAGACCAGCCATCCCTGTTGACAAAAGAGTGGCCATCGCTCTGTGGAAGATGGCCACTCCGGAGTTGTACAGGTCCATGGCGCACCTTTTTTGGTGTTGGCAGGTCCACCATTGGGAACATCCTGATACAGGTCACCAGGGCCATCAACAGGATCCTGCTGCGGCATCGCGTCACTCAAGGGGAGCTGCAGGACACCATGGATGGCATGGCCATCCTGGGATTCCCCAGTTGTGCAGAGATACTGGACACCACGCACATCCCTGTGAGGGCCCTGGATCACTGAGCTGCTGAGTACCGCAATAGGAAGGGGTACTACTCTGTCATCATGCAGGCCCTTGTGGACAACCGGGGCATCTTCCAGAACTGTTATGTGGGCTGGCCCGGGAGGGCGCATGATGCAATAGTCCTCCGGAACTCTGCCTGTACCGGGGCATGGAGACGGGCACCTTCTTCCCCTCCCATAACATCAATGTTGGGGGAGTAGAGGTGCCCATCCTCATTGTTGCTGACACGGCCTATCCCCTCTGTCCATGGTTCATGCGTCCCTACACAGGGCCCCCTCAGTCCTTGCTGGCAGCTTTTCAATCGGCGTTGTGAGCTGCTGCCGCCAGGTGGTTGTGTGGGCCTTTGGACAGCTGAAGGCACAATGGAGGTGCCTCCTTACCTGCCTCCACCTTGGGGAGGAGATGATGTTGGAGGTCATCAGCACATGTGTGGCCTTGCACAATTTCTGCAAGCTGCAGGGGTGAGACCTTTGCTGCTGCCTGGGAGGCTGAGGCCCAGCTCATTGGGCACCAATATGAGCAGCCTGCACCTGTGCCCCCACAGGAGTGGGCATCATGAAGGGCTGCCACAGTACGTGACGTGCTCACAAACACCTTTGCCAGTGAGGAGGACCTCTGAGGGTCAGGCCTGCCCCAGCACACACCACCCTCTCCCCCCTTCTACCACAGCCAGCCCCCACCCATCCACCCGCACTGTGAAGCACACCCAATAAAACAGGACACACGCACTATATCAGTTGTGAACTGTTTATTTTAACATAACAAGGGGGTTGGGGCAAGGAAGGGCTGGAAAGGATTAGGGGATGTGGAAATGTGCGGTGTGACTGGGGCGAGGGCCTTCAACTGGGAGATGGGACTGAGGTGAGGGTGACTGGGGGGAGGGGAGTTCTCAAGCAGGGCCTTGGTGGGGGTCCTGGCGAGAGGGTCTGCCACGGCTGTGTCCGAGGCTGCCTTGGAGGAGGGCCCTGAGGCGGTGCTCTGCCAGCTGCTGGGGGAGGCGGTGTGGTCCACGATGTGGCGGAGACTGGTGGCCACATCCCCCAGGGCTGTGCCGAGGTGCTCCATGGCCATTGCCTGCTGCTCCATGGCTGAGGTCTGCCGCTCAAAAGTGACCACCAGGTGGTCATTGGTGGTAGCCCCTTGTTGCAGCAGGTGGAGGGCGGCATCCTGGCGGACAGCCTGCTGTCGCCGCCAGGCCTGGGAAGATGCCTCAGAGCATTCGCCTAAGTCCTCAAGCCTGGCCAGGACTTTCTCCTGTGTCTGGTGGCCCCTCCTCCTCCTCCTGGGTCTGGGGGTGCCGGGTGGGCTCCATGCTGCATGGTGAGCGGCTGCATGAACTGCTGGAAGGAAGCTTAAAACAGAGTTGGACCCTGCTGCCTGCTGGCCTTGCCTGTCTGCAGCACACAGCTCCACCATGACTGTCAGCAGGAGTCTGAACCTGGGTCCTGTGGGACATTGCCCCAGCGGCATGCATGGCCTAGTGGTGCCCTCAATGGTTAGCTGGACTCACCCAGAAGAATTGCTCTGGGGAGTCTCCCAAGTCCACTTGCCAGTGGTCTGCTCTGCATGCTGTGCACCCTGCCCAAGATGCAGCTGCATCTTTCACACCCATCCCCTGTTAACCAACCCCAGGCACGCAGGGGCCTGTCACCGTGGTGCCACATGTCTCTCAGGCACCTGTGTCCATGGGAGGGCCTCTGCCCCCCCACCCCCCGGCCCTGTGCCCTGCCTGTTCCCCTGTGCTGTAACCCCTCGCTGCCTGTGACCTGGGCAGATCTAGCCCTGCCTGCTTGTATGGGACAGGAAGACTCACCTAGGGGGGCTCCAGATGTCCGCCGGGACGTCCCGTCGTCAGTGTCGGACTCCGCAGTTGTCGGCAGGGCGACAGGCCGCTGCTCCTCCTAGCCGCTGGCACTCTCTTTGTGGGTGACGGGGAAGAGCTCCGGAGTCACCGGAGCAGCCTCTTGTGGTGGTGGCAGGACAGGAGGCTGCCCGACATCCAGAGATGCCTCAGAGCTGGTGTCCCCTCCATCCGGGGCTGAGGAGGTGGTGGGGCAGTGGCCAGTGTCAACTGCCCGGGCTGGCAGGTCACTGGACTCAGCCCCCAGGAAGGCATACAGCTCTGTGTAGAAAGGGCAGGTAGCAGTGCTACCTGCCCCCTGGAGCTCACGTGCTTCCCTGGTGCGAGCATGCTCCTGCCTCAGGTCTTTGATCTTTGAGTGCACCTGCTCTGTGGTGCACTTGTAGCCCTGGGCAGAAAGCTCCACCGTGATGTCGGTGTAAATGTCGTGGTTCCGGTGGCTAGCCCAGAACCGGGAAAGGATGTCCTGCCTCCTCCAGATGTTAAGGAGCAGATGGACTTCCTCAGTGCTCCACACAGGGGCATGCCGTCTCCCCTCGGAGCCTGCAGAGCCATGTGTTGTCATGGCTCTGGAAGCCTCTCAGAAAGCTGGCAGGCACAGGCAGGGGACAGTATTTCCTTCTTCCCGTGGGTGCTGTGCACCCACTGGAAGACGTCAAAACACATTATTTCAAAATAACGGTTATTTCGAAATAACACTTCCAAACGGTGGTATTTTGAAATGACCATTTAAAAATCGCCGCCGTTTTGAAACTATCTAGATTTAAGGTGTTTCGAAACGATGGTTCTTATTTCAAAAAGACGGATCCCATAATTTTGAAATAAGAAAATGTCGTGTTGACCTAATCTCTTTTATTTCAAAATAACCAGTGTTATTTCGAAATAAAAGAGATGTGTGGACATACGCTATGGCTTTTTCCTTGGAGTGGTCTGACATTCAACTACTGAGTAGGTCCTGCTTAGCTTATAGTATTTGACAGGGTCATGGTCCATGCTTATGCGGCTGCTGGTATTTCCCTTTGAATTGCTTTCACTAAAAAGTAGAATAGGGCAAATAGAGCCAGCTAGCTTATTGGCCACAACAGATAGTGATCAATGGTTCAAATCTAGTTGGCAACCGGTAACAAACAACATGGCCCAGGGGTTGGTGATGGGACCAGTTTTGGTCAATGTATTTATTAATGATCAGGAGAATGGCATGGAGGCACCCTCAGCAAGCTTGCAGCTGACATTAAGCTAGGGTGAGTAGAAGATACACTGGAGGATAGTGATAGAATATAGGATGTCCTAGACCTATTGAAGAATGGGCAAAAAACAACAAAAAAAAATTGATGAGCTTCAACAAGGACAAGTACAGAGTCCTGTACTTAGCAGGGAAGAATCCCGTCCAGTGCTACAGACTGGGGACTGAAAAGGACCTGGGAGTTACAGTAGACAAGAAGTCTCCAGAAGGGTAGCCATGTTAGTCTAGTTCCAAAGGAGCAGCCATGTTAGTCTAGAAAAGCAAGGAATCTTGTGGCACTTAAAGACTAACAGATTTATTTATCGCATGAGCTTTTGTGGGAGAAAAGCCCATGAAAGCTCATGTGATAAATAAATCTGTTAGTCTCTAAGGCTATGTCCACACTTAGCTGGTTAAATCAATTTAAGTTAAATCGATATAAGCTAAATCGATATAAAATCATTAAATTGATTTAAGCTAAATCGATTTAACAGGTCCACACCAAAAAAACCCCCAAATCAAACTAGCATGTCTGGACACAGGACTTACTAGTTCAATTCAGGGGAGAGGCGCCATGGGAGGTGTGGCAAGATGGTCACATGGCACAGCCATGTTGGCAGCCAATCGGATAAAACCAGGAACTTACCTGACATCCCTGTCCATGCTGGCTAGCAGGAGACTGACACACAGACGCTCCCTAGCTTTCCAGCCATTGCTGTGTGGTTGCTAGAGCCTCTGCTGGCATGCAGGGTGTTCTCCTGCAGTGGGATAGCCGTGTTAGTCTAGTCCAGCAGAAAAACCCAAGGAGTCGTGTGGCACTTTAAGACTAAAGTGTCACATGACTCCTTGTTTTTTTCCTCCTGCAATGGGACACTCTGTTTTCTGACCCTGATGGTCCCCAGCCTGCGCCACAGACCTTCATCTCACTGTTCCTCAGAGAAGCCCTAGTTCCCCTGCCTGCTTCTGTGCCCCATCACATCTGGGCAGAGGAAACCAGCAGAGACTGGTGGGAGCAGGTAATGCTCAGAACCTGGGGTAAAGAGCAGTGGCATTGGAATCTCCAAATGAGCAAGGGGAGCTTCACCCACCTCGTTGCGGAGCTCACCCCGGTACTGTGCCAATGGGACACGATCATGAGAACAGCCATCCCTGTTGACAAGAGAGGGCCATTGCCCTCTGGAAGATGGCCATTCCCAAGTCATACAGGTCTGTGGCGCACCTCTTCGGCGTCACAAGGTCACCGTCACCACTGTCCTGCTGCAACACCTGGTCACTCAAGGTGACCTGCAGGCCACCATTGCTGGTCTCGCCACTCTGGGGATTCCCAATTGTGCCGGGATACTGGATGCCACCCACACCCCCGTGAGAGCACCAGTGCACTGAGCAGCCGAATACCGGAACTGGAAGGGATACCACTTAGTTATCCTGCAGGCCCTCGTGGACCACCGGGGCATCTTTCAGAACTGCTATTTTGGATGGCCAGGGAAAGCACATGATGCCAGGGTCTTGTGAAACTCTGCCCTGTACTGAGGCATGAAGGCTGGCATCTTCTTTCCTCCCAATAACATCACTGTTGGGGAAGTTGAGGTACCTATCCTCATTGTTGCCAATGCGGCCTATCCCCTCCACCCATGGCTCATGCACCCATACACAGGGCCCCTCGATGCCAGTAGGCAGGTTTTCAACTGCCACATGAGCCGCTGCCACCAAGTGATCAAGCTGCATTTGGCCGGCTGAAGGCAAAGTGGATGTGCCTCCTTACACGCCTCCACCTTGGAGAGAAGATGACCACAGAAGTCATCATTGCCTGATGGCCCTGGATAACTACTGTGAGCTCCAGGGGGAGACTGTTTCCGCTGTCTGAGAGGCCAAGGTACAGCTCATCAGTGGCCAGTATGAGCAACTTGCACCTGTGGCCCCCAAGGGAGCGAGCACCACAGAGGGTGACCATTGTGCGTGATGCAATGATGAATCTTTTCACAAGTAAGGAACTCTGAGGGCCAGGCCCACCACGCTGACACTCCCTCCTTCCCCATTCTGCCACAGCCAGCCCTCACCCACCCACCCGCCCCTTGAACTCCCCTAAATAAACAGTAATATACCAATCAAACTTTATATAGGGTTTTATTTAACATAAGGAGGGGGATTGGGGCAAAGAGTGGCTTGGGAGGTGGTACAGAGATGTGTGGGTGGGGGTTGGGAACTTTGGGGTGGGCATCAAACTAGGACACAGGGATGTGTGGGTAGGGGTTGGAGACTTTGGGGTGGGTATCAAACTGGGACACAGGGATGTGTGGGTGGGGGTTGGGGACTTTGGGGTGGCCATCAAACTGGGACACGGGGATGTCTGGGTGGGGGTTCGGGATGTTGGAAGGTGAGGGGGTCTCTATGAGGGGGCTGGCCTGAAGCCCTGGGCTGGCATTTCACGGCCTTCCCGATGGCTACCCTGGATCTGGGTCACCTGCAGTGAGGGATGGAGGGGATCCTAGGGGGAGCCCCCTCCTCTGCAGGGGGTGCCTCACAGCCCACGAGCCAATGCCGGCTGGTAGCCACATCCTGCAGGGCCATGGTGAGGCCCATCAACGCCTGGCTCTGGAGCTCCAATGCAGCGACCACCTGCTTGTCTGCATCTCCCTTGCACTCACGCTGGCAAATGGCTGCATCCTGGTGGGTGCCCAGCTGTGTTCTCCAGGCACGGGTCTCCTCCTGTGCCTCCTGGCCAAACTGCAGGACAGTCTCAAGGAAGGCCTGCCAGGTCATGTGGGTCCTTCTTCTGTGGCTGCTATGGGCTCATGGACTCTCTGCAGCCTGATGGCGGGTGGCTGAGCAAACTGCAGGGGGGAAAGAAAGAACACTTAGGGTTACTGGCAATTGCTGCCCTGATGCTGCGGAGTGCAGCCTGACAGTGCCTTGCAGCACCGCCCTGACTGCCCCCCCCCCGTCTCCCAAGTCATGCCCTATTGGACATGTCCCTGACGGTACGTGTGCCCGTGCCATGCCACCAGGGGTGTGCATGATGGCGGTCAGCATGCAGGTGATGACCTGCCATGGGGGCATCTCCCAAGGACATGAGCCATTGCTGTGGGCTGCATGCTGCTGCTCACAGTGCTGTCACCTCTGGATCCCCCCAGCCCATGATTGTCTGTGGCCCCCCCACCTACTCAGGGCTGTGTCCCACCCACCACATGAGTCTCCAGGCCCTGTGCCCTGTGCCCTGTTGGAGTGCCTGCAGGCCACCCCTGTCCCCTGCGACCCTGTCCATCCCCAGCTCCTGTCTGCCTGCCCTTCTGTGCCACATGTGGCGCAAGCCCTGAATGCATGGAAGGAGGGGGGGGGAAATACTCACCAACAGGTACCCTGGATGTCCGTACAGCTGTCCCCTCACTGGTTTCTTCACCTGCTGGGGGTGCCTCCTCTGCATCCCCCTCTTCCTCCTCGAAGTGGGGGGAGGCTGAGGTTTCTTCCTCCCAGGCAGGGAGATGCTCCAGGCTGGATGGGATTCCTGGAGCTGGGGGGCTGGCTGTGGGATGGCTCACCTCCCCAACATCCAGGGGTGCCTTGGGGTCTGTGGAGTCCCCTTCCAGGAGGGCTTTCTCACCCGAGTCGCGGCTTTTGGTCGGGAACCAGGATGCCTCCTTGTACATGAAGGCATGCAGCTCCTCATAGTAGGGGCATCTGATGTTGCTCGTTGCCCCTCAGAGCTGCCTTGCCTCCCTTGCCCTGGCATAGTCCTGCCTCAGGGACTTAATTTTGGCCCACACCTGTTTGGTGGTGCGGGTGTATCCTTTGGTGGACAGTGCCAGAGCAATATCTGAATACATGTCCCCGGTTCCTATGCCTGGCAAGGAGCCAGGAGTGCATATCCCAGGGGCATCGCTGGTGCTGGGCACATGGGGTCCGTGCCCCAAATCCCGGTGCCAGTGCCCTGGTTCCCGCAGGGCCCCACCTCTCCCAATCTCCAGCCCAATGGGGCCAGAGATCTGGGACCCACCTGCCCACAGCCCCGCCCCCAGCCGGGGATCCGGGACCCAACCGCTCACAGCCACAGTGGCCACTCCTATCCCTGTCCCCGGCTGAGGGCATGGCCTGTGGCCAAAGGGTGTGGCCTGCGGGTGGGGGCAGGGCTGGGGGCGGGGCCCTGTGTCCTTCCCTGAGGCAGCTATGCTCCTGGCATATACTCCTGCCCCCAAATCCAGAGGAGGCAGAGGATCTCCTGATTTGTCCATGCAGGGACCCTGTGTCACTCCTGTGATGCTGCAGCTGCAGCACAAGCTGCCATGCTGTCTGCCTCCTTGGAGCACACAGCCGGGCCAGGGCAAGTCACTTCCTTCTTCCTGTTGCCAGACACTCTGGGAGGAGGAAGGGAACTGGTGCTGGAATTGTTTTAAACAGTTATTTCTAAATAACATGTCCGAACGGTGTTATTTTGAAACAACAGTTTCGATTTAAGAAATGTTTTGATTTAAAACCAGGTTTTAAGGAATCACTCTGACTTTCCCTGAATCGAAATAATGGAGCTCCTTATTTCAATTTAAGGAAAATGTCGTGCAGACATAAACTGTTTTAGATCGAGATAACCTGCATTACTTCGATCTAAAAGCTGCGTGTGGACATACCCTAAGTGCCACAAGACTCCTTGCTTTCTTTTCCATGTTAGCCTGTGTATAGCAAAAACAACAAGAGTCCTGTGGCACCATAGAGTATGTTCACACACACTTCTTATTTCAAAACAACAGAGGTTGTATCGAAATAAGAACTGCCATGGCCACATGACGCACAGCCATTTCGAAACAAGTAAACCGCTTGTTTCAAAATGGCCGCCGTTCTTTCGGAACGGCTAAAACCTCATTTGGTTTTGAAACAGGGTTGTTTTGAAACCACTGGTTTCAAAACAGCCCTGTGCGGACATGTTGTTTTGGAACAAAGTGTTCCAAAACAACATTTGACCTCCCTCACAGGGTGCTAAGCACCCTGGGAGGAAAGGCTGCCCCCTCAACGCTCTGGCCAGCGAACCCTCAGCACCCTGGCCAAGGTGCTGAGGGGTGTCCGCTGGCCGGCGGAGGGGACTGCGGGCACCTGCAGGGTGCAGCGCAGAGGATTGCAGGCACCCACAGAGTGAGGCGTGGGCTGCGCTGCACTCCGCGGATGCCTGCAGCGCTCTGCAGGCACCCACCAGGTGAGGCACAGCGGGGAACCTCACCCCGGGGGCTTTAAAGCCCGGGCTGCGCCCAAACCTGGCAGCAAGGTCCTGGGGGCGCGGCTGGAACCCGCTCTGCAAAGGCCGGAGTGAGTCCTGTGCAGGCACCCGCCAGGTGAGGCGCAACCCTGCGCCTCACCCTGCAGGTGCCTGCAGTCCCGTGCAGACACCCGCAGGGTGAGGTGCAGCCCTGTGCCTCGCCCCTCAGGTGCCTGCAGCCCTCTGCAGGCACCCGTGGGGTGCAGCACCCCTCTGCGCTGCACCCTGTGGGTGCCTGCAATCCCCTCCCCAAGCAAAATTGCAGGTCCACACTGTGGACCTGCTATTTTGCTCCCTTATTTTGAGGACACTGTTTTTGTCCTTCAGAATAAGGTGTTTTGAAATAAAGAGTTATTTCAAAACAGCTTGTTTCAAAACATCTTGTTTTGAAACAAGTCCTCCCTGTGTGAACATAGCTATATAGACTAACAGATTTCTTTGGGCATAAGCTTTCATGGGCTCCAACCCACTTTGTCAGACACTAAGCTGACTGTGAGTTAACAGAGTGCTTTTATTGCCAAAAACTAACAGTATATTGGGCTGTATAAGTAGAAGCATTGCAAACAGATTGAGGGAAGTGATTATTCCCCTTCATTCAACACTAGTGAGGTCACATTTGGAGTATTGTGACCATTCCGAACACAGTAAACATGTGGACAGATTGGAGAGAGTCCAGAGGAGAGCAACAAAAATGATTAGGGAGCTAGGGAACATGAATTATGTATAGAGGCTGAGGGAACTAGCCTTGCTTAGTTTGCAGAGGAGAAGAATGGGGTGGGGGGAATCTCATAGCAGCCTTCAACTACCGGATAGAGAGTTCTAGGGAGGATGGGTTAGGCTGTTCTTGTTGGTGGCAGATGGCAGAACAAAGAGCAAAGGTCTCAAGTTGCAATGGGGGAGGTCTAGGTTGGATATTAGGAAAATTTTCACTGGGAAGGTGGGGAAGTACTGGACTGTGTTACCTAGGGAGCTGACAGAATCTCCATCCTTAGCAGTTTTTCAGGTAAGGCACAATACAATCCTGGCTGGGATGATTTAGTTGGGGATGGTCCTGCTTTGAGAGGGGGCTGGACTAGATGAACTCCTCATGCCCCTTCCAATCATAATATTCTTTGATTCTATATGCAGAATTGGTTTAAATTCTCCATGAGAATTAGCAGAACATATCCACTCTGGTGCTGGGGTTCCAATCTTGCAATACAAACTTTTCCTGGCAAAGCCTGAACAGTTTTGAGATAAATAAGTGTAACCCTTCTGCCAGGGCAGGCTGGCAGAACAAGGGGTGGGTTCTATACCTACGGGTTTCCCAATAATGTAGCATCACCAACCAGCTCGAGCTAGATTTCTGGGAAATCCTGCACTGTTCCCCGGGCACCCCAAAGGGGCAAGGCTTCCCCACTTGCAAGCACGATCCTGAGTGTAGTAAACAGAACTTTTAATAGTAGTAAACAGAGTGTAAAAGGCCAAATAACAGAAATCAGCACTGATCTATCAAATTAGTACAGGGCAAAGTTCCCAACAACCCACACCTCATAACAGAATACACAAGGTAAACTCACTAACAAAATGGACACCAATCTGGAGAATCAGTGCTAACTAGGCTCCCAACCAACCCTAGGGTACATAGGGAGTGTCTTCACACTAGCTCTCCACCTACTGTCCACCAGCTTTTGCCCACAAGTCACTCATACTGACCAGCTTGCTGTTGGCCAATCTCACCATCCACTTATTCTGCCTGCTGTCTGCCAGCTCTGCCCACCAGTCACTCTCACTGCCCAGCTCACCATCCACTAGCTCTGCCCACTGGTCATTCAATCACTGCTTCTCTTTAGTGATATCAGCACAGAAAGGAAGGATTCCCTTCTTCTAGCAATTTCATCTCTTAGATCTCAAGTAGCTGCAAACAGCTACTTCTATCTGAATGACAAAGACCTCAGAAGAAGCCTAACCAGAGCTATCGTTAGACAGGCAAAGCAATAATAGAAGATGCAGAATTAACCTCAAGCCACCCCCCCCCCACCTTTCTGGTCAGGCTGAAATAGCCAGTGGCCTTTCTTACAAGCCTTTTTTAAGTAAGGGTTGCTTTTACTCTTTAACTAACCCAGACAGATTTGGAACAAGCAGAGAATAGCATATCACAACAGACAGTATTTCATATTTCTCTTCAGTAGAATTACAGATATTGACAGATTTGTGATCAGATTAACCCCAAATACCATTACCTGGTATGCTCTGTACCCAGTCTGCAAATACCTAAATGTGCTCTTTGTGTTCATGCTAATACAGGACCCATGCAGGACCCATGCTCCCCTTCAGAAGATGTTAGGCACAGCTCCTAAGCATACCTTACATAAGAATCAGATCTGAGGCTTCTTGCTGACAGCAGCCGTTGTTACGTGTTAGCTCTGTGTTCTTGAGGAATCAGAGCATAGTATC